>RDPX01000430.1:13862-37108 GCA_003991215.1 Morbakka virulenta | reverse complement strand
TTCATGCTTTTCTTTGTGTTTTTTTAATTGGTAAGTCGAACTCAAAAAAGACACAACTCCAAAACTGTTATATGGTACTAACTATTGTACGGTTTTAATTTTAATGACTGATGAAATAAAAAGAAGGAATTACCTTTATTTAATTGTAATAAATGCTTGTGTCCTTTTGCACATAACACTCTTCCACTCCCATCTCTTCATACTTTTCTTCGATTCAAGTCGTTCTTGGTGAACCAATATTGTTTAGAACTATAATTTTTTTTAAACAGAAATCCATATTAGCTGTTAAAAAATGTATCGAAAAATTAAGTCTCATGGGTGTTATAAATAACAATGAATATCCACAATAATTCAAACCAAAAAAAAAGAATTCATCCTTTTCCAGTATAACAAACCCAATAGAAACAAAGTTTGATCTGCTAGTTCTTGATGGAGAGAATTTGCATTTTATTCGTCTTCCTTTCTCGTCGCTTCATACAAATAACACCCCAATCATTTTTTTATTCTAATGATTCACTGGCTTCAATATTGATGAAAGCTTCTTTCATAAAAGTTCTGATATACAATTAAGATAAATAATTTATCTTTTAGCGGGAAGCAATATTGTCAATTGGTATATATGAAATGAAAGGGAAAATTTCTCATCAAATCCCATCAGGGTTGGCTTTTCTTTGCCGGTGCAGTATATTTCGGATAACCGCAATTCGGATAAAGGCAATTTTCGGTTAATTGCAATGCCCTGCTGGCGAACTCGGGTCAAAATTTCAGGTAAATATTGTGCAAAAGCCACAAATCCTTTGGGATTTCAAAGTCCTGAGCGCTAATATCTTCCTAGGCAGAGGACATTGTTCACCAGAACTTAGCAAAGTCCAGAAAACAAACTCTGCTCACATCCTTTTTCAAGTCGAATTAAACTATAATACATGTAGTACATTGCAAAAAAAACCCCCAAAAACTAAAAACGGTAAAAGGACAAAAAACAAATGCTTTTTAATGAGGCCATAGTGCAATTATCATTATGACGGTCCCCAGCCCGTTCAAAATCAGAGGGAAGGGCATTTTCGGTTTAACGCAATTTCGGTTAATTGCAATTTTTTTCCGTGCAACCGAGGCATTGCGATTATCCGAAATATACTGTAATACTACCCTTAAACAATTGGCCATGTTCATGACCGCTCATTCTTACCGTTTTCTTCAGATTTCTACTACAGATTAGGTGGAATATTCAATTCCTTTCTCTTTCCAAATGATGATCGGTTTGGGAAAGAAGTATATTGGTTTTAAAAAATAACTAATTCTGACGTTCAGTAATCTTTATTTGTATCTAGTTTATATTATGGTGTCGATTATTGCCTCATCGTGGCCGGAAAAATTGATTGATTGATTGCCTGAAAGTAATTGATTGAATAAACAAAATGAAAAAATCCACTTAATACAGTTGTTGGTAAACCGAACGTCAAATTCACTTATTCTACCCGTTTGGTATAGTGAGAAAAACCTCGAAGAAAAAATTATAACCATATGTCCATCTACCATTACCAACTACCAACTAATTTCAATGAAACATTATAAAAGGTTTACTAAATAAAAAAGAATGAACCATTTCACAATCAGGTACTTCATAAGTAGGATATGTTGTATTAGTTTCAAACTAAATGTATTTTTGTGATTCTCATTTCTTACAAGAACTCCTAAAAAAATTATATCACCTTTTTTATTTATTTGTAACTGAGTCAAGTACAAAAAAGTATGAAAGAATCCAAGCAAGGCTGAGGTGGTTTGGGCATGTAGCAAGAAGAGATGAAAGTTTTCCAGTCCAGAGGGTACGGCGAGAACCAGTTAGAGGGAGGCGATCGGTCGGAAGGCAGAGACTGAGGTGTAGGGACATCCTGAAGCGGGACATGGAGAGCAGAAGACTGACGGAAGGAGATGCAATGGACACAGCTCGTTAACGCCAACAACTACGTGCTGATGACCCCTGACGACAGGGAAAACAGCAAATGGAAGAAGACGTTTAGACACCTGAGCAATGTTATAATATAGAAAAATTTAAAAGAAAAATTGCCTCGTGTGAGGATCGAACTCACGACCTTCAGATTATGAGACTGACGCGCTACCTACTGCGCTAACGAGGCGTTGACATTATTGCATGATGAGCGTCTTCACCTAACATCACACCTGAGCCATCGGCAAGGAGAGACAAGAGAGCAAAACGAATCTGTGATGTTCACAGCAGGCCTTGCTGGCCTACCTACAATTAAGGAGAGCATACCTAGGCAGTGTTGGGAATGAAAATGGAAACTGTTGCGCGCAAATCAGAGAGAAATATAGGAATGACAAATGATGTATTACAAAGGTTGGTTTGTGTTCTGAAAAGTCATAAAATATCACTGAAGACAAAGAAATGAGTCCCAGAGAGTTAATTAATATGTACGGTAATGTGTGGAAGTGACTGTTGGACTACTCTGTCTCAGTGTGTGTGTGTGTGTGTGTGTGTGTGTGTGTCTCTCTCTCTCCCTCTCGGTGCCATATCGGTTACAGATGTCCTCTAATATGGCCTTAATGGGATGTTCTGCCATCACAGCAAATGGAAGAAGAAGAAGAAGAAGAAGAATTCATGATGATCGGTCTCTTGCACTGTCCCAGATTTTGCACGGGTGATTGTTATCAGCATCGAGATGTTCTTTGACGTTATTCAGGTAGGTTTTCCTTTGGCCACCTCTTGCTCTTTTCCCAATCATCAGTGTAAGGAAAAAGAAATGACAGATTCTCCGCAGAGGCCAAACGTTGACGTTACCGTCTTTAACCACCAGCAATTTCCCGATCACCATAACTTTTCCATATACCCACGTCCGTTGCTACTTTAAAATGTTCATTTAAATTTCTTCCCCAAAGCCACGAGTGGGCATAGGAAAATAAGAAAAAGGAAAATTGAGAGCTTTAAGCTTTAGTGCTACAGCAGAATAAGTTATCCGGTTAAAATAATTGGGGTACATCAACAGGAAAAATTGAGGACACTAGTAGACCAGGGTATACTGGCAGTAGGTACCAATCAACGTGTCCCACGCATACTTTTATGATGGGTCAGATGTAATTTTTGAATGTTTTCTTCTTTAATTTTTATATATTTATAAATATATTTTATATATTATATTCATTCAAGAAGAACAGGAAAGGCGTGGGACAGGTGGCGTAGTCTGACAGGTGTCGTGTGTGATAAGAAAGTGCCAACCAGACTGAAAATGTTACTTTACAAACAATGCATTTGACCAGCAATGTTGAATGGTAATGAGATATGGCTTCTCATTCAAAGCCTAGACGATCAGGTGAGTACCATGGAGATGAGAATGCCTCGCTATACCCATAACATCAGTCTGGAAGAGCATAGGAGAAACGATGAGATCAGAGAGTTTGCAGGGGTGGAATCAATAAGCACAGTGATACAGAGGAGACTTGAATGGTATGGTTATGTGTACCGGAGAGAGGGAAAGGGGGATATCAAGAGAGTCACCAACATCAGATTAGAGGCCAAGAGAAAGAGAGAGCGGCAAAAGCATCGCTGGAAGGATATATTGGAGGCAGATATGAGAATATATGACATGGAGAGTGTGGATACAGATGATCGAGCTAGATGGCTAGCGCGGATTGAATCAGCAACAAGGCAGAAAACCGTTACCCGAAAGGACTAAAACGGTTACGTTGAGAAACGGTATGAAATATATGATATTCATATACAGTGGACTCTCCCTATCTCGAATCTTCAAGGACCCGAGAAATTTGTTCAAGATAGAGTCCAAGATAGAAAAACTTCTTAAATTTCCTTAAAACTGCATGGGAAAACAGAAACGAGCCACTAGGGCTTTAATATGAATCATCAATGTAAAGTAAATTCTTATCAAGCAACTTTGTTGAAATAATCTAAAATATTTGCTTGTTTTGAAAGCAGACACCTTTCCCCAGCATAGTAATTTTAACATTTTACCATGAGATGCTGTATTTCCTCTTTTATGATGCTGTAAATAGCATTTGCAAGAACATTGAGAGCAGACACAACTTTTAACCTTCAAGACCGTTCAGGTGCTTCCTTGTCCACTGTTTTTATCGTTCTTGTTTCCATCAGACTGTCTGGTGTTACTGAAATTGTTCCAGGATGTCATCTTCCCTAATAGCTGGGGCAATTGCAATGACATCATTGTTCACATCGACAATGCTCTCAGAGGTAGTTTTCTCTGGTGCCATGTCTGGATCAGTAGCTTTCAGAGCATCTAAATTCTCTTTAAGATCTTTAAAATGGTCAAACGAATCGGCAATGACAGCACGCTGAGCCCAGAAAACAATATCGGTCTTCGGAATACAAATCAGGATCATTTCTTGGCTCAAAGGCTCCCAAGCTATATAAAGTACCTTCTTTTCTTTTTGAATGGAGATTTTTTGGATATCGTCGTCATCGTCGTCAAGGTGCCGTATCCTGGTAGACGTTATCTGCAAGGACATGGGTATATATTACATGGATATACTTTACCTTTATCTAAAGCTGGGCTTAAAAATCCAACCACCCACCCTTTAAAATGAGCTTTTAAATTTTTATTGACCCCCTTGGTCAATAGTTTGGAGAACTGAGGTTGTGTTTGGTGGCAAGAAAATGAGTTGGATGTTGGTCAAGTCCGAAATTGACTGATGGACTGGGCACTTTTCAAAAATGAGAACCTTTATTTCGACTTCCTGTGCGGAACTTTCGGTCAAGCCTGTGCACCCATTCTTCAATATTTAATTTCCCATCCAGCTTTTCGTTTGTTCCTGATATGAACACGGTAAAGTCTACATTTTAAAAGAAACGAGGGTGTTTTTAATTCAATGATCACAAGCATAGCAACTTTTTTTTCCCATCAAGCTTTTCAAGGAAATTAAAGTTGCTCTGTGCAAAAGCACCCTTTTGCTTTAATCATTGCCCTATCGAAGGACATTCATTGAATTCTTTGTAACGAAAATCAATAAAAAGAGCTTCGTCCACTGCCTTATAATCACAACTACGTCATTTTTTTTTGTTGAGGATGAGGTTTCTTGAAGTGCATTTTGTTTTTCTTCCATGTAGGTAGCGTGTTCTTTGGGACTTCAAATTTCTTATATCCCACCTTCGTTGACTTTCCTTTCTCGGTAAGATAAACAACCTCACATTTTTACTTCAAAATTTTATTCGTCAATCATCTTTTAATAGGAGACATATTGTACATTCAAATGATACTCATTGAATGCCACCAACACTTTTTCTTTCAATCCAATAAAATGTAAAGGTTCGAATATATATATATTCAAGCAAAGTATTCGAATATTCTCACGTGGATTTCGAATTTCTAGTGTTGAGCAGTGTAATGTTTTGAAATTTACACAAATACAGTCGAGACTGTGACCCTTGGTCGGACTTTAGGGAAAAATTCACGTATGGCAGGAAGTCTTCTGATAAATATTCTCTGCGAATATCACTATATGACTTTCAAACGAGTTTCAATGTTAAAAATGTTGAAAGGAAATGCATTTTAACCACCAAGACTGTGTTTATAACAAAACACAAATATTAAAGTTGTAAGATGCTGTTTTCGCTTCCGCTTGAAATAACATATATGTTTACACAAAATGTGTCAGTGTCAATTACACCATTCTCATTATAATGAAAATCACTTCAATCGATTCAATTCTATGTCGAACAAACATTGCAAGGTGCAGCACTTCTCAATTTCCTTTTCAATTTTGTGAGGTAATTTTTATAAACACTACTATTCATCTATGCCTTTGAGTTGTAATAGTAGTGCACTGATAAATTCTCCCTTAGTTCCCGTGGCTCTTTGACCTAATGCCCAAAGTTTANATTTCCCATCCAGCTTTTCGTTTGTTCCTGATATGAACACGGTAAAGTCTACATTTTAAAAGAAACGAGGGTGTTTTTAATTCAATGATCACAAGCATAGCAACTTTTTTTCCCATCAAGCTTTTCAAGGAAATTAAAGTTGCTCTGTGCAAAAGCACCCTTTTGCTTTAATCATTGCCCTATCGAAGGACATTCATTGAATTCTTTGTAACGAAAATCAATAAAAAGAGCTTCGTCCACTGCCTTATAATCACAACTACGTCATTTTTTTTTGTTGAGGATGAGGTTTCTTGAAGTGCATTTTGTTTTTCTTCCATGTAGGTAGCGTGTTCTTTGGGACTTCAAATTTCTTATATCCCACCTTCGTTGACTTTCCTTTCTCGGTAAGATAAACAACCTCACATTTTTACTTCAAAATTTTATTCGTCAATCATCTTTTAATAGGAGACATATTGTACATTCAAATGATACTCATTTAATGCCACCAACACTTTTTCTTTCAATCCAATAAAATGTAAAGGTTCGAATATATATATTCAAGCAAAGTATTCGAATATTCTCACGTGGATTTCGAATTTCTAGTGTTGAGCAGTGTAATGTTTTGAAATTTACACAAATACAGTCGAGACTGTGACCCTTGGTCGGACTTTAGGGAAAAATTCACATATGGCAGGAAGTCTTCTGATAAATATTCTCTGCGAATATAAATATATGACTTTCAAACGAGTTTCAATGTTAAAAATGTTGAAAGGAAATGCATTTTAACCACCAAGACTGTGTTTATAACAAAACACAAATATTAAAGTTGTAAGATGCTGTTTTCGCTTCCGCTTGAAATAACATATATGTTTACACAAAATGTGTCAGTGTCAATTACACCATTCTCATTATAATGAAAATCACTTCAATCGATTCAATTCTATGTCGAACAAACATTGCAAGGTGCAGCACTTCTCAATTTCCTTTTCAATTTTGTGAGGTAATTTTTATAAACACTACTATTCATCTATGCCTTTGAGTTGTAATAGTAGTGCACTGATAAATTCTCCCTTAGTTCCCGTGGCTCTTTGACCTAATGCCCAAAGTTTAAAATTTTCTCCTGTTGCACTGGCACACAAAATTAAGGTAATCCTTTCCTTTTTCGACCAGGACAATCATCATCTTTAAAATGAAATGTCCGACGAGATTTGTCTTTACAGAACATGCCAATTTCATCCATATTCAAGGTGTCTTTTTCTTCATATCACTCAAGAAGTCCTGCTAATTTCAGTTTCCAATCCTGAACAGATTTTATGTTCACTTCACCCCTCTCATTGTCCCGAAAACCATACCATTCGGTTGCTCAAAACTCTCCAGCCAGCCTTTTGATGACTAAAAAACGGTGTTCCGGAGGGTTTTAGCGTAAAACAGCGCCCGGCTCACCTATAGGTCCGTTACATTCATCCGTTTCGAGACAGCATCTCTCATCCATTTCAAAATTACTTTGTTGATATTTCGTCGTTTGTTGAAAAGCATCGTCATTTAGGACTTCCCAAAACATTGTTTTTATAATCTGTCAACAGTTGCTGTTTTCGTTAACGTAAGAAATGAATCCGAGTTTTACCAATATTCATTTCACTGGCCACTTTATCTACTGGTGGTCCAGTAAACAATTTCTTGATAGCTTGAATTTTTTCTTCAAGTGTTTCCTCCCGTTTTGCCGACGTTCAACCTAACTTCGGTTTGAAGAGCTCTTCGTGTGCAGGGTTGATGGGACTATGACAAAATGAATATATAAACAAGTTTGAACTTTCGTAACTTAGGAAAGATCCATCTGTTTTCTTTATCAGATTGTCGCAAACAATTTTCGTTAAAATTTCACTCAGTTACCAAATGTTCATTGGCAGGGTAATCACCTCAAAAATCAACGGAGAACAGCGTTTTTTTTAGTTGGCAATGTCTGCTGCCTAAACTTTAAATAAGAGATGATGTCCGGACACCGTTTTCACCACCGACGTGTAATCAGAGTGGAAAGTTGATTGGTTGTTTAAAACAGCGCATTGTACAATTTGGGGCCGGGATAGTACGGTCGCATGTTGCATGATATGGGAGTCACTAAATTAAGCCCTATTGTGTAGCCGTTTCCTTTCAGCGGAATCAAACAAGATCGGACGTGGGAAAGAGTCCCTTAACTCAGGCGGGTTGCCAAGGCAGTCTTGACTGAACTTTGTGATAGGGAGACAGCAGTTACAACGGGATCTAGGTTTTCGTTCGAGATCAATGGAATCAGAAGGAGAGGAAGTTTAAACCATAACCATTGGTAATGTTTAAGGGACCAGGAAATAAAGAGTACACCGTATGTACGAAGTCGGTACCTTTTCATTAATTCCACATTCGGGCTTTAAAGTTTTATTTGTCAATTAGCTTTCAACAGGAGACGGATTCTCACTTTTGACGGTAACACCATATTCAGGCGTGCAGTCAATGACAAAAATACAGACTTTTTGAACAACGCACTCTGGGATATCAAATAAACATCCTTTTGGATGTTGACTGGATAATATTCTAACCTCCGATGCCTATTAACTAGGCTGGTTTATTCTTCACTTGTTGATTTTGTTTTGAAGAATAACTTAAACCTTGAACCGTGCACAAAAAATGTTATTCGTCTCCAATTCTCGATGGTTTGGTTATACTTTTATTGCTTTGCCATTTCATGCATCATATAATAACTTCAAAAGGGAATTTTTGACCCTCTGTGGAACAAATTTTTAAACTTTCCCGGTCTCTAGTTGTAAATTCTCAAAAGAGACAACTCACATTTACAAGTAAATCCCATTCATTTCGCAATAGAGAGTAATGATTTCGGTGGGCAAGAGGGCCTTTATCAGTAGCTTCGCTTTGGTTATTATACATTTTAAGCATATCAATTTTTGAAAACACTGGCAAATATAGATTTATCGATTCAACATTTATAGATGAGACTCGAAGAGTCATCCGGTACTGCAAAAATCTAGTTACAAAAAAGCATGATAAGACATCGTGCATGATAAGGAAACCAGTTCCTGGTGAGATTTTTCTTAAACCCAGGAAAGCATGGGGGCCGGCAGTATAATGCGCAAGAGAGTGAAATCGGTTTGCTGTAAGGCTTCGCTGTTGATTCCAGGCAAACACAATGCACGACAACAGAACTAGAACGGGCATTAAAACCAGTTTTTGGTCAGTCTTTGGTTATTCCAACCCGAAAAAATCCACCGATTTCGACACAAAAAACAAATATACGCAGCAATTTATTTCATTCAGACAAATCTATCACATTTTTCAATCTTTAGTACACATTCTCATTTGGACGTGAAGTCATCCTAGATACAATAACGGAGATTGTTTATTGCTGGTACTCCGTGTAATGTAAACGTAATCAAAGAGAAAAAATCGGATATGATATAGACCAAACTGGACCGTTGAATTCTCCTATACCGACCCATATTCCCATGGAGCCAAGCAAATTTACATTCATCCATATATCCAGCAAACATTTTCAACTCGTCTTTCAGGGCGTTGGGGGCCACTTAAACTGAATCTACTCACAATAATACGGGGAAAACCCTCTGTTAGCAAAATCAACTTTGAGAAAGGAAGAAGGTGAGAAGCACCATCCCAAACGAGATTAGCCGCATGCACCTGATTTTGTGGCCTAAAATGCAGCAGCACACTTCTTCCTACCCATCCTTTGTTTTCAAAAATTAACCAATGGTATCAATTTTAAAAGTGCTTGCTAAATATATGAAGTATACCTTTGAAATACTATCAAGGGTGATGTGGAATATACGATGTTCAGTCTTGACATGAATGTAAATAGATTTCGCCACACTTAACGGCACTTTAAACTACAGTAAAGCGAGAGAAATAATGTATTGGTTTCCTGTGTATCAAATACAGCTTCAGTGAATAAAGAAGTTTTCAATCGCATTTTACAACAAAACACAAGATTAATCTCTAACTAAACAGATAATCTAATACATCTTAAGTCTGACGTCACCAGAACACAAGGTCTGACCTAACAGCATTACAAATAACTCCAAATAAACTAATGTGTCATCAAAAAGCATGAACTTTCAATTTTAGGTCAAAGTTCAGTCATTTTCACCTGATTGAACCTTAGTACCAGAACGCGTCAGATGATGTGTAATTAATGCAGTATTTTAGTTTTTACCGCTTTTAAATATTCCTTATACAGTAACCAATGCTAAAAACAAAGTCCGGAGCAATGGAATTTCAGTTCCTCTTTACTTCAACAATAACTTTCGTTTGTGTGAATTCTTGAACTTGTAGATGTATTCATTTAGATAACTTGCAGGTGTTCATTGAAATAATGCTGGAGTTATACTTTAATGAATGAGCTGTTACAGCTTTAGCAACATTGTGCTACCTTGAGACACGATGTCGACCTTTTGATCTTTATGCGCATGCTCTTCTATTAACGGCGTTTTCAAAGTAGCCTATGCTAAATACGGATGATGGTTTGACTACGAAGTTCATCAGTTGCACACATAAGGAACATCAGCATTGTCGATTGTAAATATCTTCGAACTTCCGTGTGAGATATGCTTGATACCTTTGTATAGGGGCATCCAGCCGGTACCAACAGGGTTCATGTGACTGGTGCCTAGTCTGGAATGAGAAAAATAACAACAAAACAGTTCAGTCTGTTAATATTGCACAACAACATCAAACAATAATGCCCACTAAACAATAACAAACACTCCTTTTTTCACAAAGCAGTGTGGTGCCAAGGGCACAAGTCAAGCACTCACGTCAAGCACTCACATTCTTGATTTTACCATTACCACGATGTGACTTTTTTGATATTCTAAAAATCAGCAAATTTAGCAGACCTTGCCCAATTGACACCAACTTAACACAGGCTTTTCCTCTGCATTCCAGTATTAATGTCAACATGTTAAAAAAGTATTCATTACATAAGCCTTTTATGTCTTTATAACTATAAGCTTGGCACTGCATAAAAAAAATTATCCAGTGCGTGACGTTTTCCGGGGTCACTATGTTCAGCTTGGAAATATGACAATACTTCATGCTGAAAGTTCCAAACATTTTTTCTGAAATTCCAAAAACAAATACCTTGTACACTGTAACATTCTGGTAATTTAAACTACTATACCCTTAACTCAAACGTAACTAAAACTGTAATATGCATATGTATGTATGTATAATCAGATGTATGAGTAAGAAAAACTCTAACTTTACTTTACTGTAAAGTTAGTTTTTCTTACTCATACATCTCAATATATGATAGCTCCTACGTTTTAATGTGGCAGAGCACTGTTGTTGATGACATTTCATATTCATTTGTTAATATGTATGATCTATATATATGCACACAAATCAAATCTGCGCTACGAGAAGTCCCTATATAGGGGTTTTCCACCTGGATATTTTGATACAGAAGCCTTATTTGTACTGTAACCTATTCCCAAAAACTAAATATGTCAGAATTATACACTTTTATATCATACTGGTCTGCCTGTGTTTGTATGACCTGTACTGGCCCCATACGGATCTTTAGGACAATAATTTCGCAAATTACCTCATCCATCCTACTCCATCTTCTGCAACACCAAATACAAGGCCACGGTGTCCACTTTCAATCATTTTCAGCTTTACTCCATTAACTTCTCTCCATTCACTTCCGTTTGGACCTTGACAGAGACCATCAACCTTACCACTGCGGAAAAAAACTGCTCCAACGTGATTCACACCCCAACAGCCTATGTCTCCACAACTAACAAATTTGAAACGTCCAGGCCAGCCAAACCAATTTGTCCCTGTTGGGTTTTTGTGTGTTATTCCAATTCGGCAGAAGACACGATCACTCTTGTCTACTGCATAAACCAGACCAAAGCGGGACACATCTATTTGTCTAAAATTACCTATATTAGAGAAGAATGAAACAAATCATTGATTTCAACATGTTACTGTATTTCGAAAAACAAACACACACAATAATCATATTCTGTGTACGATTCATAGGAAATTCTAAACTTAAATTTAGGAACAAATCAAGACTAAAATGAAGACTAAAATCAAGACAAAAATCGAGACGAAAATCAAAACTAAAATCAAGACAAAAATCAAGACAAAAATCAAGACGAAAATCAAAACTAAAATCAAGACTAAAATCAAGACTAAAATCAAGACTAAAATCAAGACTAAAATCAAGACTAAAATCAAGACTAAAATCAAGACGAAAATCAAAACTTAAATCAAGACTAAAATCAAGGCTAAAATCAAAACTAAAATGGAGGCTAAAAAGGAAATAGTCTCGTTGGACGTCGGCATGTCTAGTGAGAAACCAGCACACTTTATATAGTGCACATTCAAAACTTTGCATTTAAATTGTACTTAGTTGCAACCATAAAACCAAATTGATCTTTGATCATTTACAAACTAAAAAAAATATTAGAAAATCTGGCAGTTAATACTCTCCAAACTAATGAATTATTTCCGTAAGTAATGTTGGTCATAAATTGCCATCTTTTTATTTACCTGGTACTTGAACCCAGTCAGATCCGAAGGGATTAAAGCAGTTGGCTCCACTTCTATAGAAAACACTCCCGTATCTGTCCACGCCCCACATTTCATGATTGGTACAGCTCACTTGCTTCAGGTTTCCATCCATTTGAATCCATTCGTCTCCTTGTTTTTGATAAATAATTTCTTTGTATGTTCCGCACGTACTGTCCATCTTTCCAGTATCGATGCCCTCTAATCGATCAAATGTTCTTTTGCATGCTGGCACTAAAAAAATCAATAACAACACATATTTTCCATTTCAACCTCCATGATTTTGGATATTAAAAATTCTCAATATAATTTGTCGGGTACTGCGATCATAGGTAATTGTAAATACCTTTAGGAGACTTGGTTCCAGCTTCGATTCCGTTTATGTTATTCGTTGAAACTCGAATACGTTAACAAGTACAAAAGACTTGATTCACGCGATATCGATGCGAATATTACCTGGATATTGAGGATTTATAATTCGAAGGTATTACATTGTTGTTACTATTGTAGGCGGAATAGAATTTCATTCTGTAACAAAGAAAAGTCTTATTAATTGGATTTCTTTTTCTTGGATATTGTAGGATCATTAATTGGATACCACACTTTTTTGGTAAAACTACATGGAATATTTTTAAATTATAAAAGTTATATTAATTGAGGTGATTTTGGTTTTTTTGAATAAGTTAATCTTCACAATTCCATTATCAAATGTTATTCATTTGTATCAAGGTTATCTTTGCAAAATTTGAACCCATTGGAAATTCTAACCAGTCTAAACTTTCCAATCACTGGGCCTTGATAGGATTTCCTGTAGAGACCTAAAAGGATTTCCGGTCTAAAAAAACCAACCGTAATATTAAGATGTTTTCATATCCAGCCAAACATAATTTTAAACTTCACATAGCTTACCCCCTTTTTAACTGGGGAGCAATGGTTCGCAAAGACCTGTTATTTTCTTCTTTTCTACTAGTACGAATCGCAAAGGCCAAAGTTTGCGACAAAGTCTATATCAAGAAGGCTGAAACGCGCAGAATCTTACAAAAAAGATTAGAATTGTGACAACCAATGATCGAAAGCTGCAAGGTGATATGAAACTTGCGGCAGTCAAAAATGATTTGCAGTTTTGAGCTTTTCATGTAACAACACTTCAAAAGACGAGGCGGCTGGGCAACGATTGCCATTAAAGTGACGACGAATCCATCAAAGGATAAACATTTTAGAAGTGAGTGTTAAAGTAAACGGTAAATGGTTTTGGCATACGTCTGGGATGTAGGGATGGCATAGAAAACTACCAGAAGGATTTCAAAGGGAAAATATTACTGCCTCTAATGAAAGAGGAATGCATACACCACTGCTGAGCGCCTTCTTACCTATTAAAGTAGTAGATTAACCAGTTCAAACCAGTTTTGTGTGGCCATCGGATGTAGGCAAAAACGTATCTTAATACGGGACATTCAAAGTTTAAGGCAGAGGTCCTGGACGACTTTAATGCGACAGTTTCAATAAAACGTAAGTCATAGAGTGCATGGGATAAGGAATCCTAAGGGATAAGGAGTTCCAAGGCATAGTAATAACTCAGTTGACACGTGAAAACGTCGATGCAGTCTTAGCCTGGTGCCTTAAACACACGCCCCCCCCCCCCCCCCCACCCCACCCCACAAANAGTTCCAAGGCATAGTAATAACTCATTTGACACGTGAAAACGTCGATGCAGTCTTAGCCTGGTGCCTTAAACACACGCCCCCCCCCCCCCTCCACACACACATACAAATCGTGAATTTCTCATTCGCAAGTTAATTAAAAGGTCTTGGGAATTTGATATTTCGTTGCCTGAAAAAAGTGGAAAAGAATGACGTCTACGTAATTCCGGCTGGGTGGCAAAATTTTGGCCACAAATTGCCAAGCACATATCAGCTCATTAATTCCAATTGGGTCAGATTACCGCTTATTAACAACGGATGTATGGTTTGCAGCTACAAAGAAGAAGCTTAAGCAAGCAGTAAACCGATTAACACTGAAGGAAATAAAACCTTAACTTCACTAAAGCCAGCTAAGTCTTTGCCTATTTCATTTATAAATTGTTGTAGAGTGCCCCTTATTGAATCTGAGGCTACTCAAGGCAGGTTAAGGTGGCAAATGTGGGCCATGTTAAAGACTGAATACTTTTCACTGTGAAGGAACAAGGGAGCATTATGGAATGAAGTCAACTATACAACACATACTTACCTTAAAAATTAGTTTCACAGAGAACGTACAAGCAACATAATGCAGCTGAGGCCAGTGAAATGGGGTAATAGTCCTTAACGACTAAAAAATGGGAAAGTTTATGACTGAGAACAAACTGACTAGCCATATCACATGTGAAACCCTGTATCTTTTAGTCAAAAATTTCTATGCTTGAAATAAGCTATGCCTCTTGAAGTTAAAAGGCTTAAAGGGTACCCACTGTGATAACTTATTAGTTATAAACGAGAGTCTTTGTGTGCTTATTATGGAAGAGCTATTCAAAGTAACTGGAGTTTCAAAAACAACGACTGTTCGAAATAAAACAAAAGTTCACTACTACTACTACTACTACTACTACTACTACTACTACTACTACTACTACTATCACTACTACTACTACTACTACTATTACTAATGCTGCTACTACTACTACTACTACTACTACTACTACTACTACTACTACTACTATCTTGCTCTGTTGAATTTGATATGAAGCTTGGATTTGCGTAACGAGTGAACGGTTACATGCAAACATTATGAGTCCTTTTAATCAAGGCAGCAGAAACGAAATCCAATACCAACTGATAATCGTAAGTAATATAACAAGAACGAAAGTCCGACTAGATTCATTCTTGTTTTTTACAGCAGAAACGAGGCAGGAAGCTCTTGCGATCTGTCAAACGAGGCTAACATGAGAAAAATTTCACTGCAATTTACAGGCTAAATTATCATCGTGTCTAAATATGAGGTTAGAAGAGTTCCTTTCACAACTGTTGAGGTATTTACTGTGAAAAATGTAACTGAAAAATCTGAAAATAATTTCATATCTGTATACTTTGTTCTAACCGATGCATGAAGCTGCGTTTCAATTTCCTTTAAAGAATTACCATTGCAAAGTGGAGCAAGAACCTACAAATATGTCAAATAATATGCAAATATATGCAAAAAAACCTACCGCAATTGAAAATGTCTCAAAATCTAGATTTGGTATTTTGGTGGGTTTATACCTTCTATTCTGATTAAATATTGAAATTAGCTGCATATGCAATTGACGAAGCAATCCCTGATGGATGGGTAATTGAGGAAAGGGAACTGAGGAGAAATGGCCGCTTGAGCCGAGTTGAAATTCTAAGGGAGATATTGTATGCAGATGATGCAACCCTTCTCTGGAAGCCTTTGGTTGAAGCTAAAAAACTTCATTCAATTAGAATAAAGTTTTTAAGCTTTCTTTTATAGTTTGATTGTTGAGGCAAGTATGTTCACACAATCAAGAATATAGTTCCTTAAACGTGTTAAGAAGAAACATGTTTGCCTCCAAAGCTTTAATTCTGACATTAACACATGGAAAATCACGATTGGTAGGTTAAAACAAGCTCAACAATATGTTGAATTAATTGAATTTTTACATAAAGCGTTTTTATTCAACCTTTCTATACATTTAGCTTTGGCCGTATTTATTTTTCAACACCAATTCCAACTTTCTCGTTTCACTATATTAAAAAATTCCCATATAACAATCCATTTTTGTCGTCTTACCTCTTGTAATGTATCTCATGCGATCCCTCATGGTTGTGGCAATATATCCCATATGGCACGGAAAAGCATGGTAATAGGTTTCATTGCCAAGCTGAACCCAATGTTTTCCATATGGCGACTTTTCCGAAATACCACTGCGCATGTACAGTCGCCCACTAACTGATACTCCGACTACTCTGTATCCTGAAGCGGATGACTCTACCGTCTTAAGAAAGCCAGTAACCTAAAAAAAGGAGCTGGGTTAATTTACTTGATTCAGTCAAATAACAGCTACTCCATCTAGGAATTTTGAAGTCAAGTTCAATGAAATAATAAATTTCTGATTTAAAAAGCTGACTGACTGACTCTGCTACTAAAATAAACAATTACTGTCGTGCTAACATGCAGTATGAAGAAATCATAAATGCCTTTCTGGTCAAAGTTAAAGATGTACATGTTGTAAGTGTGCTTCATTTTTAATGGTCATTCCGTCAGTCAAAAAGCCACTTGCACACTTTTAATGCGACCTATGCCTTCGTACCTTGTTCTTCTTATATAAAGACAAAATTAAACGGATCTTCTTCTTGTTTTCGGCTAAAGTAAATTTTTCAACTGGTGCCACCAGATCAATATTTCAATACATCTTGAAAAATTATTTAGAAAGAATAAAAAGAAAATTAGGTTCAGATTTAAAACAATTATCAACAGACAGGGGGATCAATTTGGGAGGTTTGCTTACGTTTTAAACAACAAGGGTGATTGAGAAAGGTCCAACAGTTGCAGAATAGTCAGGATATTTCTGTCACAACAAGCATTTTTAGGGTCCGTCTTTATTCCTCTCTGGTCCACCATCAGCGAATGTGCCGACACATCGCATAAAGTTGCAGTCAAAATGCAATAAATTTTTATCAAAATTGTTATGGATTTTCCTTGCAATGCTAATAAACTCCTGGCCACCAAACTGTTTTTAGATGAAGATCTTAGCTGTTCGGTTCAACCAACATTTAAAATAATACCTCTTTTACAAGGTCAATGCCCGACTCCACGCAAACAAGCGGTGCAGTTGGCAAAGTGCCGTTGAATAGATTTACAGCAAGTCACCGTTCCTACGACTATCTTGTTGATAATCCTTATTTGTTTACAGGTCATCATCAACCCACTCTTCTTACGACTTTAGTGGGGGTATTGCTCAATCCTCAACTCCACGTTCCTTTTCCGTCTCAGTAGAAAGCTGTTGTAACTTCCTCATTTGGCAAAAACCTAAAAAAGAAGTTAATTATTCGTCTCTACGATACTCGAGACTTGCCCCTCATCCTCTTTTCCGGTGGCCTTGCAATGGCTAACAATGTACAATGTTGATAGCTTGAAAAGAAAGTTGTCGTATACCTTTGTCGTAGAAAGGCAAAAGAGTGTAAGCTGTCGTTTACTTACTGCAGTCACCTACATTCCTATGTTTGCTAATCTTGTGTCTTATTTTTACTGATTCATCATTGCTGTGATGCATCAAACTACTGTTTAATAGTTCTTTATAGTAACTTCCATTTTCAATGAGGTAATCTTCTTTTCCGAAGCTACATCGAGTGTCCAGTTTTTGCACCTATGGTGTCCACAAAAATAGCCCTAATTCCATTTGCTATTTTATCTCTCACTCAAACATCAAACAGTTTCCATTTTGTGCACAATCTCAACAAGTTTCTCCCCGATTGCTCTCCTAATAGTATTATAATTTGGTATTTATTCACAATTTGATGAAACTGGTATCGGCTTTGGTTAATAATCATATAGGGTAAACAGAAATGTGGAATATTTTAACGAATAAGGAAACAATGAGAATTTCTTGCTGGTTCACTGTTGACAAATTTTTAAGAACATTTACATGTTAAGTCTATCAAACTAATTTTCGTATCCGAAATCATGTGGAACATGATTTCGGATGATTGAAAGTACCGGATTACCAAAGCCCAACACGTGAAGAACTGCTTATCTATATTTTACATTCTCAACTGTCAAAGCACCTTAGTACTGGTTACAATGCTCGTTGTTATTTGATGATCAACAATTGTTTGCATCCTCTCCATTAAGACAAGTCAAAATTAAACTGAGTAGAATTTTTCCCTCGCCTTCTGAAACATATTATAGATATTCTGTTCAGGGCTACCTAATGTACAATTTGTGTCAAAAATAAAATGACATACCTCATTTGTAAAAACGTTGTACCAAATGGCACCATCCATTTTCGATGAAACCCCGGCAACAAAATGTACTGTATTTGTGGTTGTTACGACCCAACAGCCAAGAGCACTGCAAGATATATGTTTCGCTAATTTGTCAGTTTCCACTCCTTGCCACCCTTTACCAAGTGGGTTGTCACATGTTATTGACGTACGAAATAGTGGATTCTGTGACGGATCAGCAATGCCCCACACTATACCTGCCGGTCCAGATGATATAGAGGACAGTGAGCCTGAAAGAAAGCAAGATAATACAAGGTTTCATTCTCATTTACTATTAACTGTCAACAACTTTTCGTATCAATGTAAAGCAGCACACATATGCACGCAAGGACGTAACGTACAAAGTCACACAAGCGGATACATACATATATACATACATACGTACATAAATACGTACATACATACATACACATACATAATTACATACATACATACTTACATACATACACACATACATACATAGTGTGCGTTTTTGTGAAACAAAGATGGGGCTGCATTTAACTCTACAAAAAAATATATTGAAAGCAAACGAAGAAGTTATGCAAGTTTTCTTCTTTGTGTACTTAAAATTCACCCTTCTGATCTTGTAAAGGGGTAAAGGAAAAACAATCCCCTCTCTTCCCCCCCAAAAAACCCCCAAAGTTAAACCTAATTTTTCTCAGCTTTATAATCTTTTACTGATAGAAAAAGACCATCAATAACAGTAGTAGTGCACTTCAGTCTGCGGAAATTTTGCAGACAATTGATCCGAGTCGATAAAAAAAATATTGGCATAGATGTTATACTACAAAAAGCATACGTCAAAAGTTTTGAGCATCAAAAACGCGATAAATAACAAGCATTTCAGAAAGCCATGTTCTGTGCCTTACTATTTCAATGGCTAACCTCCCCCCCCCCCCCGGCATGATACCTTAAGCCCTGCAATTTGACATGTGCAATCAATTCCGCAAACATTGTCTACACCATTTTTACGCATAAACCATAAGCTTTTCCGATTGGTCTCACAGAATACAAAGTTCAAAGTCAAACTGGGGCGTTTCATTGACATACCTTTTACTCCTGTCCATTTTAGACCCTCTGGTTTTTCTTTACTTATACCCTGTCTGTAAAATGCATTTCCATTCAAATCCAAGCCCCAGACACCAGCTGGACCAACCGATACGCGATTTAATTTCAAACCACTAACGAGTAACCATTGTCCTTTTTTTTGAACAAATACTTGGTTAGTTTTAGAAGTACACCAGGTACTCAAATGCTCGTAAAATGCTACAAATTGGCATCTTCCATCATCATTATCAAATGGTCCCCATTTGACTTCCCCACCATCAATTATCTGTTGGGCTAAAATAAAAAAAAATCCGCAATTTTAATTAAAAAAAGAGACTGTCGAATTGTACTTAAAATAATTTACAATAAATAACAAACGCAATAATACACTTGTGAAAAAAAAATGAATGTCACAAATGGTTTTAAAATGAAAAAAAACCCCACCCTGAATGTTTCAGGCAGCAAAAGGCACTGCTGAAGTCCAAAATATTTTTCAAAGAATTTGCAATAATTATCGTGTTTGTGACGCTTCAATTTTTTGTTTTGTTTTTTTTGTTTTTAGTTTTAACGTCATTTCCTCCCAGCAATTGGGGCTCAGACGGTGCCCTTCAGAGGGACTTTGATTTGGCAGTGAGGAATTTCTTGGTCGGATGCTTTTTCTGACGCCAACCAATGGCTTCTCTTGTGAAGAATAACCAACTGTGGCCTACAAAATAGCAGTATTAGAATGAAACTTCCCACTTCTGATCACATTTATTATTCCTGTAGAAAATATTAATTGAATATCATACAATATAACTAGTCGATCCAACTTCCCATGCCAAGGCAATTAAAACAAAAACGGTAAAATTGCAGCATTACTTGTCACAAGTTGCGAAAATTAGCAGTGTCGCAATTAGAGGAATCAAAAGGCAATTTATGTCTATTTCAACAACTGTTTTGGTTTTTTAATTCAAGTTTTTAAATTTATTGTTAACAGCATTTAGATTTGAATCGGATCAAATGGTCGTGTAAAATTCTCTTTCCAAACTTCCAAACCTCCTGACCACTAACCAAGGACATTAAACAAGCTTATTACCTTTACGAAGGACCAACCGAGACAAAGTGTTTTATTGTACCGAAAAGGTATAAATTTTGCAATAAAACCTTAAGAAACTCATCTGAATTCGTCAAATAAGGACCCTTGCAGGGCATTATACTAACTTTGTACTTGTCCCGTTAACAATCTCAAAGTCCTTCTGGTCAAAGGACGACAAACCAGATTTCCTTCGCGCCACGGAAGTAGCTATCAAAACAAAAGATGCTGTTAAGGTGGCCAACCCAAAGAGACAGTCTTCACACCGAGGCCTTGCTTAGGTCCATGGTGGCCAAGGAGGTCGAGAAAACCAACCTTTGCATCTGGGGGGGAGGGGGGAGGGGGAGACTTTTCACAGCTTTGCCAGAATTTTTTAACTTTCAGCTGGATATCCAGTATAAACCAGTTGCCAAGACCAGAATCATTTGTTATCCAAAAGGGTGTTGCCAAAGCAGCGGGAGATGGAATAGTCAAAAAGTCCTAAACCTAGTCACGTTTTGGCAGCACTTTGGCTCCGATTCAAAAACCACTACTGGTGGGGCAGTTAAAATGGAAAATTTAGTATGCAAAGGCTATTGGGTCACATTAAACCCATAATTAGAAACCTGTAAACAACTGGTAACGCCATTCTGTGGACCTTACGTGAAAATTGGTAAGAGGTCATGTTTCTGCAAATGGAAATTGGATTATGCCAAACAGATCCCACTTGAAATTCAACGACTTGACGAAACTTATCGTGCACGACTGGAGTCAACGGAGAACGCCACTGATGACTAGGAATGAATTGATGCAACTGCTTTATCCTGTTTTCAGCATGCAACGATGGCAGACGTCCCTCGAGAAGCTTTGGTTCATACAATATAATACAATAAATGAATGACTTGCAATAGGTACGCATCAAGATGTTTTGATACACTTACGATTACCTCCTGGAATGAAGTTTACTCCGATTATATTCATAAAATTATGAAAGCAGTTAACCGGGCACCTCCCAGGAGGTGATGTGTATTTGAAAGATATTTTGGTCAGCGGGGCATATAACAATACCCATCTCGGGAACTTCTGAACTAAACGTTAATAACAGAAACGTATCACTGCCGTGTGACAAAACGATCCTTTTTGCACAATGTTGAGTCGAATATTAGGGACTCATGAACTGCCGACGGAACAGAAGTTTACACTTTCTCCAACATGCTACAAAAAGCCCGACACTTCGAGCCTATTCATATCTTAGGGCATCTGCATTGGAAGAATACAACAGAAAATAAGCAAAATTGCCCGAAATTGGAGAAAAATTGTCACTATTGATCGACGAGCAAAATGCGCGCTTTCTAGTGTTTTTTTTTCCAAATCAATTACCTGAGATCTACGTTAATTACTGTTCTATTTAACATCACTTCCTGTTGCTTGCAAAAAGCAAACATTACAATTAGGGTCGTCGAC
Source organism: Morbakka virulenta (assembly GCA_003991215.1). Taxonomy (NCBI): domain Eukaryota; kingdom Metazoa; phylum Cnidaria; class Cubozoa; order Carybdeida; family Carukiidae; genus Morbakka; species Morbakka virulenta. The sequence continues at coordinate 15,144 of RDPX01000430.1, read as the reverse complement.
TTGTTTTCAGATGGTTGCGCACTAAAACAGACAACTGATTGTAATTAAAAGCCAATTTTAATAATTACATCGACGATCGCTACAACAAATTCAACATGGATTAACAAACACTTTTCTCCAAACATTTAATCTGGCAATGGCATAAAGTTAACTGACAGCCCAGTACTAAAAGTCTATTACTTGTTACCAAGTTTTTTTGTTTTTTTTTGTTTTTTTTTTAGTTTTAACGTCATTTTTCCCCAGCAATTGGGGCTCAGACGGTGCCCTTCACAGGGACTTTGATTTGGCAGTGAGGGATTTCTTGGCCGGATGCCCTTCCTGACGCCAACCGATGGCTTTTTCTTTTCGCAAAGTTCTAAATTCTCCTCGACAGCTCGGGGAATCGAACCCGGAACTCTTGGTTACTGTGCAGTGCACTAACCATTAAGCCACGGCTCCTCTGTAGTATCTTAGTTTATCTATGGATGGAGGGTAACACACAAAAACCCACCTCAAAATCTATGAATAGATTTGGATTAAAATTCCAGAAAAGGTTAATAGTAGTTCAAGGAAGAGCTGAATAAATTTTGGCGTTGATCGAGGTCAGCGTCCGGACCAAAGTATTTTTAATGGGTCCTGCATAATTTTTTGGTTTTGTAAAAATAAATGACGATTACCATATGTGGTAAAAATCCTAACATGAGAGGAAATAAGCTACTTGGCGGAGGTTAGCATTCACACGGTGTACTTCTAGTTTTAAGGTTTAATCAATTTCTTTTCACAGGATAAACAGTAAAATCGGGAAAACAATACAGCTTCTTCATATTTATTTATTTAAGGTTCGCATCCGGTATAAATCCTGTATTTGATAATAATAACATGACGTTATGAAAATAGAAAAAAGCTACCAAAAAACCAATGGGGCATCTCGAGAGCTTTAAGTTACACAAAACCTCGAGGAAGGAAGGAATAACATTTAAGTAAAGCTTTCGTTTCCGGAATCAGTTTTGTGGATTGCTACAGGAACTAATGAAAATCGATCTAAACGCTTTGTTCTTAAGAAGTAACCGTCCTCTTCCTTTTGAGACCATCATTTGCGTGCCTTTGGTTTCAAATTAATCTCGCAAATTTTGCCGTCTATTTTAACGTTAACTTTTAATGTCATTTAACTCGCAAAATTATTTGGCTCGGCATGTTCTTAATGGCTTTTTTGTTTTTAAGATCCAGCGAGGCACGTTCAAAGAAATCCCAAGTAGTAATGGCATTGTGATAGCAGCAGCAATAGTAGTTCCAATCAATCAAT
>RDPX01000043.1:3841245-3854987 GCA_003991215.1 Morbakka virulenta | reverse complement strand
GCCATCTCTTCTTAGTGCGGTCAACAACAACAACATCCGGACGATTAGATTCCACCTGTTGCATTGTCTCCACTGATCTATCCCACATTAGCTACTTCATAAAACTACTTTGACACAGTCGTACCTTAGAGATTCCTCCTTTTTTCCCCATTTATAGAATATCGGAACTCGGAGAATGCAGATGAAGCCAAATTTTTCAGAAACGTATGAATAAATACTCATTAAGCTAATTAGCAAAACACTAACATAATAAAAACTCCAAATAGTTTTAAATAAGACAATGGTGCTAGCCCCACCTACCCCAACCCCTGGACACCCTAAAAAACTACTGTGAGATGTGGTAAACAAGTTTATTAATATCAATTCAGTCTTTCGCTGGCTAAATAAAATTTTGGATGTATAAGAAACAATCACAAGTAACCGCCAAGAATATATAGTTATTCATACGTCATCGTTTAATACAAGAGTTTTATTAAAGTACAGTAGTATGTAATGACTTCGAAACAGAGGCCTTTAAGCCCAAACTGTTGCAGCAGCTGTTAATGAAATCAAGATTTAATCCCAAAGTAAACGCATTTTAGTAAGAATAATACTGCAAGGAGAGTCTTGTATTTCCTACAGATCTTAAAATGATCTGTCTTAATTTAAATGGCTGACGTTTCTTTCACGTTCAAAAAGAACAAGACAAAGAATTCATTTAAATTTTCTCATCAACCTGTCCAAAAATTATCATCCAAAACCACATCAACACGTTTACTGTTTACTGTTTCCTCTGCTAATTACTTTCATCTAGTTTTTCTCTATATTCATTGCCTCCTCCCTCTGTTTCTCATTATTCTCATTTCCTTACCATTAAACTTTGAGCTGCGTTAAATCTTTCCATTTTCATTAGTTTCCGATATACCACTTGTCAGACATTTAAAAGTGGTATGCCATTGACGTCATATTTATTATTAACTGGACTACAAAAGCGAGTAGGAAAATAAACTATTTTCAAAAACGTTTTCAAATCTCTCTCTTGCTTGTCCTTTCCACATAACACCCACCTTCTTCATCCAAAGGAAATTAGATTTTGTTGAAATTGACTTAAATTGAAGTTCTACCACATATTCGAACTCTTCTATTTGTGGCAAAGAAATAAAAATGTGGAATTTTGATGGCTATTTTTCCACACACCTAATCAACCAATCGATGTCCTCACCAAAGAAAATTTACAATTCACGTAAATAATTCACTTTAACAATTCTATCACGAAAAATTGAAGTCTACGTTTAAACAACATTATTCCTCTCTTGTCTCTTTTATTTCTCGACAGGGTTTTTTTAATAGCAAAGAGCGTACTTATTTAGTGGGTAAAAAAATCCTACCAATTCAATTTCAAATAACATAAAGTAAGTCAAAAAAATTCACAGATTGCAGATTGCATCAAAACCTCGACACACTGCAAAAACTGCTTACCAAGCCTAATTCCACAAGGCCGATACCTAAAAGAATAAAAAAACCAACAAACTCAAATTTGCTTTAGTAGTCAAAAAGTAAAAACCACACTCAAAAACAAGATGCAATAAACCGTTTTCATTCTCAAAGACCGCTTACATTTTTAATTGCAGAGCTGGCGTTGTCAAGCGTGCGAAAAGACAGGTGGTTATACAATTATGGTTTCACCGTTCTTTAGATACTAAAAAATATCCGATTTCATTGGTGCGGAAACGTTAAAGAGAACTAACTGCAACCCTTAAACACATATTATAAACCTTTCAGGGTTTAAAGTGGCTAAACGCTTTCGTGAGATGTCCTTAATTTTACTTACCCGGCCTAAGAAACTGCTTAACATGTGAATGTGTTGGTTTTTTTGAGTAACCAATTTACAAGAAATTCACCGATAAAACATCCTACAATTAAGGAAACTTGTACTAATCAATAACGAATCGCTGAAAAACTTTGAATTTTTTCTTCATTTTATCAATCCATAGAAATAAGACAAAACGCCAACTAATGTATTCATGCTTATTTATTCTTTGTTTTCACGGACTCCCAAACTGTCAGGTGGTGTGTCGTTTACAGTAACCGCTCACTAATGTTCTGTTTCCCCCATGTGAAATTCACATTTAATATCCTGTTTCTGTCATGTGGATATTTTGAGGCATACAGTCAGGTCGACGTTAGTTGACAGGTACAAGTGATGGCTGATAAAATAAAGCAGTTGACTTTATTTCCAATGTTAAATGAGTGGATGATGTAAATGTGAGTTCACAATATTGATAGTATCAGACGCAAAATATGTGCATTTAATTACGACTAGGCCACCGTGGAAAAAGTCTAGTTTAACAAGATTGGCGAGTATGGTATTTCGTTAAACAATAGCAGCCAAGGTTATATAAAACTTGACGAAATAAATAAAAAAGGCATTTTATTCCTGGACGATTAATTTTTCAATTGGTACGCTTGCAAAACTGTATAGGCCTGAAATAATTTTTTGGCAGTTTTTGAGAATTCATAGCAAAAAGCGATTTTTAATTTAGATGATCTGTAAAGAATCATCTACGTGTAAATATTTTTCAAAATTGGACAAAAATAAAAAGCTTTGACTAGTGGACACTTGGCAAATTTTCTAATATAAAGCAACCGTGTAATTCTGTCCCTCAATACACTGTTTATTAAAAGAAATAATACTGTCCTTGGGTAAAATCGATCATCTGTAAATAGTTGGCACCTAACACTTTCAAAATTTGTGAAATGTTCAGAAACAGGGATCACCAATTCAATTTTAGGTAATTTGGGATAGCGGTAAAAATGCCAAATGTTGTTTCACGAGCCAATTGATTATGTTCGTNGGATATTTTGAGGCATACAGTCAGGTCGACGTTAGTTGACAGGTACAAGTGATGGCTGATAAAATAAAGCAGTTGACTTTATTTCCAATGTTAAATGAGTGGATGATGTAAATGTGAGTTCACAATATTGATAGTATCAGACGCAAAATATGTGCATTTAATTACGACTAGGCCACCGTGGAAAAAGTCTAGTTTAACAAGATTGGCGAGTATGGTATTTCGTTAAACAATAACAGCCAAGGTTATATAAAACTTGACGAAATAAATAAAAAAGGCATTTTATTGCTGGACGATTAATTTTTCAATTGGTACGCTTGCAAAACTGTATAGGCCTGAAATAATTTTTTGGCAGTTTTTGAGAATTCATAGCAAAAAGCGATTTTTAATTTAGATGATCTGTAAAGAATCATCTACGTGTAAATATTTTTCAAAATTGGACAAAAATAAAAAGCTTTGACACCAGTAATATTAACTGGTGTTCAGAAGGCCCAAAATCACGAGATCCTTCCCTGAATTACCTTGACTATTTATTGAGTACTTTTCAGCTCTTCGCATTATAGAAAATGTACTAAATACGCGTTAGAAAACTATGACTTTCTAACTTCAGTTTTGCAGTGATTCACTTGCTATTATCATACAACTAAGTGATGAGTTTGTTTTTGCCTTGAAATGTCAAATTAAGACCAGTTGATTGTGAAGAAATATCAACTGGAAAACAAGAACCTTTGAATCAACTTTCATCCTTTATTTCATCTGTGTTTTGACCTTTTATCTATAAAAACACAATTTATTCTTTCGGTAAATAAATTTTCAGCACATTGTACCATGACAACCTACGAACATCTGTAGAGGATGGAACATCCGTGAACTGGATATAGGAGATTTATCATGCCATAGGTCGTAAGCTTTAAATGAGCTACGTTTACTAGACACCGGAGTTTTATCACGTCATGGGTCGTAAGCTTTAACTGAGCTACGTTTACTAGATGTAGGAGCTTTATCATGTCATGGGTCGTAAGCTTTAACTGAGCTACGTTTACTAGATATAGGAGCTTTATCATGTCATGGGTCATAACCTTTAACTGAGCTACGTTTCAGGGGATGCTTTTCTCATCATCTGGCCACCGAAAACTGTCTCTCGAAATGGAGCTTAATAAAAGCTTAGGTAACATGATGCACACGATCCAAATTAAATTTTTAACACATTTTGCTGATGGATAATACAGTAAAAATATGTAAATGAAGCATTTGGACCCGATGTTTCCATTTTTGATCGGAACCTGACAGCAATATTTGCCATTTCAAAGTCCATGTATTGCATGCCAAAAGTAATTTTGGCATTCAATAAAAGATGATAAATCTGAGAAATGAAATTAGCATTATCTATATTAGAGTAAATGATAAAAACTCCAAAACCGTGAACAAAACCGTCAGCTCTCTGGAAAATGGAAACACCGTACATTTCTTTGCGTTTAATCATATTAATCGTAAAATGCCGAGGGCTATTAACTGTTCTGTTGACAGCTTCTAATGTTAAGCCGCCATTTAAAGTGAAAGAAAAACGTTCTCACAAGGAATAAGAACTTGTTAAATGTATATGAAATGACAATTTTGCGGATTAATTTTTATTTCGTTCACAGAGACTTGGATTTGGCAGGGAGGAATTTCTTGGGCATCCGGCCAAGAAATTCCTCAGTTACTGTGGAAAATGACAAAACCAAAAAAATTTTGATTTGGCTATTGGGGATTTTTGCTTTTATCGGGGGTTAGTAGGTTGACCCCAAGCAAAGCTAGAAGCCATTTCAATGTAGTGGGGTTACATATCATTGTCTTTTTCCTTCATACTTTTTTATTATCCTTCATCTCTCAGCCCTATCTTAATTCTATCTCCGAAAACATCGACAAATTTCGCGGCTTGACACATCTAAACGTAAAAACAAATTGAGCTCTTTACTCCTAGGGAGATGGTTGGGGCTAAAACTGGTAATTCCCGTATGGCAAACTGATAATAATTAACCAGTCGGACATTACTATGTTATAGTCATTGTTACAAATAAATCATATATTTTTTCTCTCCCTTTCCATCAGCTTAGTAGCTAGAATATTAAAATATGTTTTATCACTATTTCCTAGATGCAGATGGTTTCTAGAAGCCGCGATTTTGATTTCAGTAGTAGTCCAAATGAGTATCAGGGGAACAAAGTGCGTAAGGACCAGCTGTTTATCTTAAGTAATTTTCTGCACGTATGCATGGCTTACAACTCGTTGCTTTATCTTTCTATGCAGATTTTCTTCTGCTACTAACCTTTAATGATACGACTGGATTTAAAACGTAGTCCACAGGATACAACATGTACTCGATTAAGGATTTTTGTGTGACTCCATTTGAAGAGCATATAATTTAGTACTGCTGGGTCACCAGATGGTCCCATAGTTGAGGTCTCAGATTTTGTTGAAATTTGTACCATATGAACCTTACTGGAAGAAAAAACAATCCTGAAACTTTCAGCATCAAAGCTCAAATGGTTCAAAAACTTATCAAACGTTGAAATTTGAAACCTTTGGATTGGTCAAAATTGCATGTCTTGAGCTTATTTAATGATTCCACAATCAAAAATAATACAAAGCTGAAATTTGGTCCCTGCGTAGTTTCCTACCCACATATAAAATTTCTGGTAATATTGTGCTCTGAAAAAATGTGTATCGTAAGATAAAGCTTGCTGGAAATGGTTAAAACATCAATTTTGGGGGTCATCTCTACTGGCTCTGAGAAATAAAAGGAGAAAATCCTTTCCAATCTTGGTGCATACTATCACATACCAGCATTCTTGGGAACTTATTACTGGTTCAGACAGCATAATAAGAATATTAAACAAATAAAATCTGTCATACTCACATATAACGCTAATTCCTAGTAAAAGATAAACAGGTCCAGCCTTTTGTGCCCTCACCACAGACAGTACAATTGTAATCTAACAAAAAAGTAAGGTACTATCAACATGAAAATAAGCTCTGGTTTCAGAATAATTAATATATCAGAAAAAATATTCTGTAGTTATGATTGCAGAGATGGGTGTTTCCTGAGCTTTCAGTTACACAGCTGTAATAATGAGGATGTAATCAAAGGTTATGGGGGTGGGCTTTAGGAAAACTGTTGTAAGGTAGCTCTATTTGCTTTAAAAAGCACACTTAACTTCGTGATTTCCATATAATTTTCCCCTGTGGAGTTGTACTGTATGCTTGTTCAGCAGAATGTCTCCATATTTTCCACAGAGAACCTTCTGTAATTAAACATGTAGTGTAATTTTAAGTCTAAATATTTATGCCCTAATACAGTCACACATACACACATGTATACACACATGCCCACATACATACACACACATTTAAGTGAGAATCAAAGTGGGCTTACTACCATTTCCCAGGAAGAACTGGAATAATTCCTTTATTTTATATCATTAAATGAATTTTTGATGCAGATTGAGGGTATCATAAAACTTCTTAATTTAGGGGCATTCTTTTACTTAAGAATAGTCAATATCTCACTATTAATGGGAATAAAATAACATATCTTAACAATTTGCACAACCAATAGTACATCCTTGACCCATCATGTCCTATAAAATCCTATTAAAGGTACATGGAAAGTCATTACAATAATGTTCTCTGATATAAAATTCTTGTCTAACTAGTAACTAATGAGATAACTTCAACATTACTCAATGAACTTTGTGAATGTGCTAACCAGCTACAATGATTTTAATTTGCAGAACACAACACAATAGGCTATGCATGCCTTGAAACTACCATTAGTGATTGGAACTCATTTTCTAAATATTGTTAATTTACACTGGTTTTAACTATGGACTCTACTCATTTTCTCTGGACCACTACAGGTGGAAAGCATTAATGATATTGAAAGTGACACAAGTCATTATGCATTTATACAAATAATGAAAGAAAAGCCACAAAAAAGGTTACATGAAGTCATGGCAGGCAGGTGATGGATGAATAATTGGGCAGCCTATAGATATTTTTAGGAACTGGCCAGCTTTTCACATGTGCCAGGCAGACCATACAAAATTATGGTACCATGACTGGGTTAATCAGCTCAGTACAAACACCGCCCCTACAGAAAGCAATTGCAACCTACTATAGGTACTAACTGCAAAGTTAACTATGGCACAGATCCTCAGAAAGTCTAAAAACAGCATGAAAGGGATTGCTAATATCACTGACAATCCCTCTCTTACTAGAGGAAGTGATGTGCAACAGGTGAAATTAGATTGTCATCAAGTTACTGTCAGCAACAGCACATAGCTAAGGATAGAAACACAGAATAACCAAACTATGCTTCAAAAAGGAAAGCTATAAAATGTAAAGCAGGAAATGAGAAGGATGAAGATAAACATATTAGGACTGTCAGAGATCAGATGGAAAGGCTCAGGTAGAATAACATTCAATTGAGTTCACAATACTATATTCTGGAGGTAAAGATCATCAAAAAGGAGTCAGCCTGATTTTAGATTCTGAAAGTTCTCTTGCTCTAAAGGGGTTCTGGAATGTAAACACAAGAGTCATCATTGCTAAGTTAAGTGGTAAACCAATTGATATGGGAATAGTTCAAGCCTAGTCTCCAACAGCAGATAAGGACCCACTTATGAAAGCATTGGAAAAGTGATGAAACAACTTAAATCTCAAGACATCAAGGTAGTAATGGGTGACTTTAATGCAAAATTTGGGCAGGGAAGAATAGATAAGATAATCAGATCATTTGGAATTGGGGAAATCAACAACAGAGGTGAAAGACTGGTATAATGGTGCAAAAAACACAATCTAGTTGTGACAAATATGTGGTTTAAAAACCACCCACATAGATGTTGGACATGGAAGAGCCTGGGTGAAAGAGTCAGAAATCAAATTGATTTCATTCTCATGCATTAAAGATTCAACAATGCTATAACATCATGTAAGTCAGTGCCAGGTACAGACTGCAGAAGTAACCACAAACCTGTCATTGGTGAAATGAGATTGAAATTAAAGTATCTGTAGAAAAATACAAAAGCATCAAGGCATCGGGTAAGCTTGTTGCAATCCAATCAGGCAATGAAAAGGAAGTATGCAGTACATGTGGAAAACAAGTTCACAGCACTTGAAGATATCAAAGATGTTTAAAACTTATGGGGAAAAAAAGCTATCCATGAGACAGCTGCAGAATATATTCTAAGAAACAAAAAGAATGAACATAAGAAATGGATAACTCCCAAAATCCTCAATCTAATGAAGGAAAGAAGAAAACCAAAAGGTGATGAGACAACCTGCAACAAATTGAGCAAACTGGTAAAAAAAGAAATGTAATGAAGCCAAAGATACATGAATTAATGCACAATGCAAAGAAATCAAAGACAATAAAACTAAACACAGTAGGTTTGTCCATTGAAAAATCAGAGTGGTCACTGGAAAATATCAGTCAGTTAGTTCAGGATGTATCAAATCTAAAAGTGGAGAAATTTTAATGGAAAAAGAAGAGATACATGATTGCTGGACAGAATATATTGAAAACTCGTACCATAATGAAAGAAGTCCTGCCCCAACCAAAAAAAATTATTGGCAGTCCTCCAATCCTAGAAACAGAAGTGAGGCAAGCAATGAAAAAGATGAAACACGATAAGGTCTCTGGTCCTGATGATATACCTACTGAAATGTTAACAGCCTTTGGAGAGCTTGGAATAAAACAAATCACCAGATTGTTAAACATTATCTATGATACTGGAAAACTTCAGCCACAACTGAATGTGAACAACATAGAACCATAATGTTAATGAGTCATCTCACGAAAGTTCTTCTGCACATAACAATGAAGAGAATGAGAAATAAGCTCCATCCAGAAATTTCACACACCAAGCTCAATTTTTGCACTCAGAATGCTTATTGAAAGATCAGTAGAAGTACAAAAGGACCTTTATCTGTGTTTTATTGATTACTCAAAAGCCTCTGACAAAGTGAGCCATGAAGATTTGTTTGATATCATCTCCAATCTCAACATAGATAGCAAAGATATGAGAATTCTAATAAATCTTTACTGGGGGCAAATTACAGCAGTTTGGACTGATCAGGAACTTGGCACTTACAAACCAATCTATCGAGGTGTAGGACAGGGATGTGTAATATCACTGGATCTTCTTAATATTTATAGTGAGATGATACTGCATAACATTAGTGAAATGGATACTATCAAAGTTACGGGTGAAGACCTAAAAGACCATCAATATGTTGACAACACTGTACTGATTGCCAACTTTGAAGAAAAACTTCAAAAACATTTGGATGAAGTGGTGGAAAGAAGCAGGCAGAGAGGCCTGGAATTAAACACTAAAAACAGAATGTATGGTTATATCAAAGCAAGCAACAGCACCTGTTTGCATAATCGAGTGTTCAGGTGAAAAAAATACAACAGGTAAACAGTTTTCAATATCTAGGAAGCATGATAACATTAGATGCAAAATGTTTCTCTGAAATAAAAAGCAGGATTGCAATGTCAAAAAAACACATTCAACAACTTGAGAACAATCTTTACTAACAGGAAGATCAGAAATGATACAAAGATCTTATCACTGAAGACATATTTATTGTCTGTACTAATGTATGAGTATAAAAGCTGGACTCTTAGCAAGGATGTGGAAAGAAGACTAGAGACAGTTCAAATGTGGTACCTAAGAAGAATGCTAAAGATATCGTGGTTGGAGAAGAAACCAAACAAGGAGGTTATGGAAACTGCAAATTACAGAAGGTCGCTCATAAAACAATCCATAAGAGACAGCTTCAATTTCTGGGATAAGTATATAGGAAAGATGAACTTGAAAAGAAGATGCTGTGGCAAGATAGAATGGAAGAGAAGCAGGGGCAGACAGAGAATAACATTCATGAACAGTCTTAATCAATGGACTATGCAAAACACATTAATGAAAGCCAAGCTGATAAGGAATATGGACAACAGGGAGATTTGGTGTGCCATGGTTGTCGATGTCTGTTCCAGACTGACACTTGAAGAAAAAGAATACATCGTAGTGTGGGTTTGTGATGAAAAAAGACTGGTTCAGACAATATTCTGTTTTCAACTTCACAACACTGCTTGATGTTGCATTGTGCTTTATACTGTACAAAGAAATGAAGGATATCAAGAGAAATTGCTCATACCTTACTTTTTCTTCAAACAAATCTTAATGTGGTAGACAAGTATTATCATGCCACATGCATTATAAACAGGTTTTATGGAAGACTAACACATGTTTCTTTCTACCCAGATAACAGATCATACTTGCTGCAGCAACTTCACACAATAAGTCTAATCCACCTCACCAAATAGAGGGTGTCTGAATAGCTTCCAGTATAACATTAGGAATAGGATGTTCAGTCAGACCATGAGTAAAAAAATACTGAACCAATAACTAGTTTACACTAGAAGTCAGAGTTCTCTACAGGCCTACATATGATGCAAAATAAATGATATTAAGTGATTGTCTGTAAACGTAGTTTAAGGTAAAGGTAATACCTAGTCCCAGGAATGAGTAAGCCCATTATCCAACCTTAAAATCATACAACTGGCTCATTCCATGGCCAATAGAATAAAACAACAAAAGACAAACCAAAGAACAACAAAGAGAGAGAATGGGGAAATCTACCCAAGTTTTTCTAGTATGGTCCAGCTCTTTAAGTCATAAACTTTAAGCCTGGACATATCCAAGAATCACACCAGCAGTGAGTTGTTATCCTTTATTTGACAAATCCAGGTTTAGGGTATCAAATTTTCTATTAGATTTTCTACTTATCACATTTTATAGCTGCCTAAATCTGATGAAAAAAAGCTAGAAATGACTGGTGACTATTTCAAAGTGCTGCTGACATGGAGATAATATTTCACCAGTAGGTGGAATGGTACAACATAGCATACAATTCACTTACCAAAACACAGATTGAAATTGCAGTAGTATATCCAAGCACTAAATATTTCTAGAAAATAAAGAGATTGAAATAAAATGTTTTTTGTTGTATTACATGCAATATTTTTAGAACTAGTATTAGTTGGCATCCATGACGAAAAATGATACAAATTTATATCACATCTCACCTTTAAGCTGCATCAAAGTAAAACATGATTTGGCAAAAATTCAACTTGCACAAATGTATTACCATGAAGATCACTAAAAAATGTGAATGTTTAATCTATTTTTGTGGGTTTATCTATTTGAATCTTATTACTGCCAAATGCTTAGTATAATAATATTGTAGTGTATTTTAACAACATGTTACTTAAGGGTGACTACCTAAATAATGTGGTCTGATGAATACACACTGACCATAATAGTGACTATCCCAAAGTTTAATCAGGGTGAAAATGCTGTCCCCAGCTTGATTTAAATAAATTGTAAAAATAAATTGACAGCTGATCTAAATGCATTTAAGGTCAGAAAATTCTAGCAAGGTTTGTTTGGTATCATCCACAGCTTTCACTCTATTTGAACGGGAATTATCACTTCCAGCTTTAAATGAAAATCTTTTTATTGCCATCTGCCAGTTCACTTTTACTTTTGCACATTCTCTTTGCATCCTCAAAATTCCTCCATTATTATTTCAATTTATGAAAGCTATCTACAATCTCAGATTCAGTTACAATAGCTACAAATGCCTTTCATTCATTAGGCAGTCCCTCCAGAACCATTTGAACAAGTAAAAAATTCCTTACTTTTGAATTGCTGTATTCAAAGCAGCAGCAACAATCTCAGTTTGTCATCAAATCAATGATAATTTTATTTAAACTGATTAGCATATATATATATATATATATATATATATATATATATATACACACACACATGCACACATAAAATTCCAGCACCAGAATTCAGATCAAAAGGAAAATTTCTAAACATGCTTTGCTAACTATGATGTACCACAGAGTTGTGTTTATAACAATGAGTCTTGCTATACAAGAAACAAGCTTAACAGGTTGGTGGAAATAAATGGATTCTATCACATAAGAAAAGCAACACACAACATCAGCACCATACCACCCAGCAACGATGGTATGTACTTAACCACAACTTTCTGTTGCCCACCTTTCTTTTCCCTTCATGTATGTTATATGACATCAGTTTTTCATTAATAGACTAGTCAAATAGCATATTTACATTTCTTTTTATACCTTTTCTGATAAAACAAAGTGATTGTGAAGTGCTGCCAATATACCTAATGCAATTCACTGTGCAGAGCAGTGTTTAGTGACCGTTTAGTTAAGATTCCATCAATGCATTACTCATAACACATTAGAACTAGTTTTATACCCAATAGATGCTTCAAAAGGCCTCCCATAACACTGTTCCACAAAGCCCCAATACAATCAAAACTATCAAACTACATTTCTGATTGCTATAGTCCTACCTTATTACAAGGCATTAAAACATGGTAAAACAGTAATCGAGCGCAGGATGGCAATAAAGAATCACCCACCAAAAGAAACAAACAAACTAGGAATACTCTCCAACAGTAAGAGATGTTCTGCAAGAGAGATGTTCTTACGGAGATGTCAAACTAGCACAGGCAGTGTAATGGAACCAGTATTGCTTCCTTTCGGTACCTATTCTCCTTCCAATATCATTTTTAAAAATGCTTTTGATTATTATTTTGCGCTTTCATACGACACACAAGCTCCCTGCCGCACAGAAAATTGACTGGATTGAAATAAAAGGGGTGACGAAAGGAAATAGCGAGGAGTCGAGGGCAACATTGGAAATAAGCATAATTATCATCGCTTCATGCTCTATGTATCATCCTCAGTAAATATGATAATTGTAGGCCTATATTATTTCATATTTTAGAATGCATTTATGATTTTCATCAAATCATTTCAAATCAAATGTTACCGTACCATAGTAGACCTACATATGAAATCCTGTCCGATACGCGGTAACTATAACGTGGTTATTCTCCATAAGATCATGACTTTATCACATTTCCATTTTTATACTTACACTTTTGGGGTTATTAAACGTTTGATATGCCTCAACATCTTCTTGGCCATTAAATGGTGCTCCATCTTTCGGGTCCACTGCATCCTGGGCTTGTTTGGTATTCCCCCCAAACAGGGGCTGTTTCTCTTCTGATGTCATGAGGATCTGACCATTTACTCAGACTTTTGAATGAAAGTAGGTTTGACGTTATTGAAAATTTGGTTCTGGTAAAACTTTGAAGATAATGTCTGAAAGTACTAAACAACAACACAAACAGGAAACAATTCTCCGCGTGATGCATGGAACATTGCAGATCTCGGTGTAACAAAACACGAAACTTAATATTCAGAAAACATTGCTTGTCATGTGAAACTGCACAGAAAATAGAAACACAGTAGCTTGTTACTGGGGAAAGTGCATGTCTCGCACTGTAGCGCATGAAGTCTGGAAGCGGCGGAGTTGGCGGAAGAGTCTACATTGAGATCAACGGCAACGAAGGCGTAATCTGCACACGCATCGCGGTATGCTGAGGGCACGAATGAGACAATAGTATGAGTGGCCATCCGCCAGTGGAAGGCAATGGCAAACCACCACTGTATCCTGCCAAGAACAATCATGACAATACAAAGATTAATGTCTAACGCTAACAGCGTAAATGAGGTTGATGACACTGAGGTCATCAACATCTCGCTCGGTCGGGACACTCATGTTCGACAGGTGAGACCTGACCGTCAGCCTGCGACTGTCAGAAACAGAACCACTTTGCGGATTGGAACATGGAATGTACGTACTTTGTACCAAGCAGGGAGACTAGCAAATGTGAAGTTGGAAATGGAAAGGCTGAATATGAATCTGCTCGGTTTGTGTGAAACAAGATGGACTGACACAGGATGTTTCGACA
>RDPX01000043.1:3809297-3834302 GCA_003991215.1 Morbakka virulenta | reverse complement strand
AACAAGCATGAAGAGGCTGGACAGCAAAGGATTGAGGTGGTGGTGGGGGGTATTTTGCCTAATGAAGAACTTGCCAGTGGAAGTGGGGAGAGTTGGATAGTGAGGAAGAATCGCCTCCGAACCGAAAATAAAAGATGTATGCCATCTCGCAAGAAATGGGGCTTCACCTCAACAGATATCGTCTGCAGCTGTGGATCGGTGCAAACGATATCCCAGGTTCTTAACTGCCCCGTCGCACCAGGCTGCCAACCAGCTGACCTCGCGCTCCCCTCAGAGGAGGCTTTGGATTGTGTACGTTTCTGGAGGACAAAAGTCTAGCAGGACAAGAAGAAGAAGAAGAAGAAGAAGAAGAAGAAGAAGAAGAAGTGCGAACCTACGAGGAGACAGGCATTGGATTGTTTTAAGAAGTGGCAACACAGTTGTCTAGTGTTCAGTGTTTCTTTCTTTACGACCCATGACATGATTAAATTCCAGTATCTAAATAGAAAGCTGGGCAATACACTAATAGGGTTTCCCTTACTTCCACACCTGTACACAAACATGTATATTATTATACTTAGTATAACAGAAAAGATAGTCCGAAAAGATTCATTTCGATATCATAATATTTATGAAACAACAAAATGAATTTTTTTTGTAAACAGCTATATTTCGTATTACATCAAATACATCTTTCAGGCAATTAGAAGCACAACAATAGCGTTACCTATGCAGATGAACGATAGAGATGACAAGCTGATAGACTGGTGGCGAGACAGACAAGACTATCACAAACACATGATTCGACTTTCACCCTCGAAAATGGTATACATGGAAGAACACTGTTGATCACGCCAGGGACCAGATTGGCTTCATCATTATTAACCAAAGATTCAGGAATGCGGTTGTGTCTTCAAAGGCATAACCAGGTGGAGACGCAAATTCAGATCACAATAAAGTGATTATACGGTTCCAGCTATTTCTGACAAGAGTCTGAAAACCCACGTCTACTGCGAAACTTGACCTTAGCTCCCTCAAAACTGCAAATGAAACTAAAAAAAAAACAAACTCCTCCACGACAAAAAGCATGTGCCAGTCGGTGGAAGATATATCTCCAGGCATTTTTTCACGACGACAAAGATCAAAGAAAAATAATTCTAGAAACAGCAATAACCGACCATAAAATACTGATAGATGAATTTCGCTGGGCAAACTCTTAAAACCTGCTTGTTAATGGGTTGAATTGAAGGTAAATAGTTACATGCCAGATTTGAATATGCATGACCCAAACAATATATGTCTTCATTACAATTTGTTATACATGTTTTTATTAGTACAAAATTAATGCTAATCAAAGACATAGTAAAGTGTATCTGCATGCATATTTGCATTTTGCGAGCATTACTACATTTTAAACAATTCATGAATTAATAATCTGCATTGCTTCATTCGTAATATAATTCGCAAAAATTATATCAAAGCGGCTGGTAATTTCTGTATTTCAGAGTAGGGATTATATGGATGTATTTTAGAATCATACGGGGAAAGTACTATGATAGGATGTTATGCCAGTGATACAAAATATATGCAGCTGGCATAGACTTTGCACAACGTACATATGTAGACGGAGTTAATTATATCAATTGCATTTACCCATCTTTACAGAATTTTGAAGCTCTTTTATATAAGCAACAATTACATTGATAGTATTTCACACAACTATCCTTTTCTGTCAATTTCCTATATACATATTTGTAATGTAAGCAGAGGTCCTAGCTAAAATTTTACAGAAGTTAACTTATAAAACAGATTTAAAAAGTCGTAAAAACTGTCCTTTGGTGCATCCCTCGAAGAGGGCATATATGTTTGACCAACTTCTCACCAAAGTATTACTTGGTCTGACTTAACCATGTAAGGATACGCACCCACACCTAAGAATAAGCATTTTTACTGGATCATTTGCACCTCTTCGGGTCATCTCTTGTCCTTTAAATATCAACATTTGTTCCAATGAGTATTTCCTTTGGGCAATTGTCACCTCCACTTAAAATAGCTTCATTTACTGCATCATCAGTTATATCTAAAAGAGAAACACAATAGCATTTACTTTTCATTCTTAGCAGATTTTCATAAAATTCATATAATTTCATATAATTCATATACAAATAAGACTGAAGCCAAAAGCAAACACATAAAATGCCTAGAACGGGTCAAGCTATTCTAAATGTGCCACATCCTTGACTGTTTAACTGGAAGACTACGAAGTAAAAATGGAACCATCATCCCCAAGAAGTAAAAAGAAAGTTCCATGGTCCATAGGAAGTAAAAAAATCTTCCATCATCCCAAAGAAGTTAAAAAAAGAAGTTCCATCATCCCTGAGAAGTAAAAAAGAAGTTCCATCATCCCTAAGAAGTAAAAAAGAAGTTCCATCATCCCTAAGAAGTAAAAAAAAGTTCCATCATCCCCAAGAAGTGAAAAAAAAGTTCCATTATTTCAGGAAATTAAAAAGGTTCCATCATCCCACGAAGTAAAATAGATCCCATCATCCCACTAAGTATAATCTTAGTTTCGGCAAACGAGTCCTAAAGTCTTCAGACGCAATTTTATTTGATCAACTACTAGCGAACATTTGTAGCAATGAAAAATTAGCTAAGTCTATAGGCAGGGCTGTATATGAAAACTTCTTACATGGGTTTTTAAACAATGATAAAAATTATGAAATAGCTTCAATACAGATGGCGTGACAAGAACGATTCTCTGAAAAAAAACTCCAATGTAGTTTATTATCTACAGGTGCAGAACAGCGTCTGGTGTGGTTTTCTACTGTATTGTCTACATCACTTAAATAAACTACAAAAATGAGTTGAATATGCGCTTTTGCATATTTTTACCGTTTGTCTATAATACTTTTACCGTTTGTCTGTAATACTTTTACCGTTTGTCTATAATATTTTTACCGTTTAATTGAAGTTTTTTATTGGTTGTCTATAATACTTTTACCGGTTGTCTATAATATTTCTGCCGTTTAACCAAAGTATTTTACCGGTTCTCTATAATACTTTTACCGTTTGTCAATAATATTTTTACCATTTGTCTATAATATTTTTACCGTTTGTCTATAATATTTTTATCGTTTAACTAAAGTATTTTATTGGTTGTCTATAATCACTTGGATAGGAATGATATTTTTTCGATCCTTTGTTAAAATTTCATTTTAAATGGCTTACGTTTATTCTGGGTCAAGCAATTTTCCCGTACTATCTAATTAAAAATGTAAAAATTTCTAACTAACTGTGGTACAGCTAAAAACAGAACGCATTGCGGTTGCTTACGTAAAGAGTTTTATAGTCGGTCTAAAAAAGTTATTTGTTTATATTTAAAAATAATTTTAGCAATTCTCGTGAGCATTTTAAAAATTTTGTAATGGCGCTAGGTTCTGTAAATTTTTTTTAGTTTTTAACGTCATTTTTCCCCAGCAATTGGGGCTCAGACGGTGCCCTTCACAGGGACTTTGATTTNAAATTTCATTTTAAATGGCTTACGTTTATTCTGGGTCAAGCAATTTTCCCGTACTATCTAATTAAAAATGTAAAAATTTCTAACTAACTGTGGTACAGCTAAAAACAGAACGCATTGCGGTTGCTTACGTAAAGAGTTTTATAGTCGGTCTAAAAAAGTTATTTGTTTATATTTAAAAATAATTTTAGCAATTCTCGTGAGCATTTTAAAAATTTTGTAATGGCGCTAGGTTATGTAAATTTTTTTTAGTTTTTAACGTCATTTTTCCCCAGCAATTGGGGCTCAGACGGTGCCCTTCACAGGGACTTTGATTTGGCAGGTTATGTAATAATTAAACCAATTTATAATAATAATTAAACCAAATTCTACTCCACTATATAATGAGATGGCAATGACTTCAAAACTGGATGCGAAATCAATGTCTTTGTTAGTTACCATAACTGAAAGTTTGCTAACAATAACCCATTTCAAATCAATGCATTAAGGGATAATATACCTACTTTCAAGTAAAACTAGGTGATCGGGCCAAATTATGGGATCCATACATAGCCTGAAAAACATACACCAAGTATCTACGCAGAGTGAACTACGGGAAACCTTAAATCACTTAAGTTTAGTAAGCCAATAAAAGGATGCTCAACACGGAATTAAGTTAATAAGTGACTGTAATGTTCAATCGATACTACTGGTCGTAATACAGCGTAACATATACATTTTGAGGCTATTGTTTCAAATAGGTTATTAGACCTAAGTCAGATCCCAATGACATACCAATCCCTGCTTTAACTTTAACTTGATTGGTATAGAAAACTAAAATAATGAGCTGATTGATTCCGCTGACAGGTAGATAGGTGACAATGGTACTAATATGGCGGGGGCACATTTCAAATACAAACTGTCCTTTTACAAAGAGTCAAGTCACTTATTAACGGATTTGGGTCTAACAAAGAAATCACCAGAATTACCCTACAGAGAGAGAGAGAAAAAAAGAGTAACATGTCATCGCTAGTTAAATATGGTCCGTACTTCCATCAAATCGACCAACATGTACATTGTAATATTGAAAAAGGTGTTTTTCCAACTTTCGCAATTAATAAGTTGAAGCAAACTTATGGAAACTGTTTATTCACAGCTCAAACTGCTGTTTGAAATGTGTTTTGATGCACAACACCAATCAATATGTATCGATACTGACTAGACAGTGGACAACACTGAAGAAAAAAATGCGAACCAATAAAAAAGGCAGTTGAACAAATTAGATACTCCGATCATAACTGATTGATATGTGCTAATTTAAAATGGTTAACTTTGTGCTTGTTCAACAATGTCGCTAGTCCAAACCTCTGTGCTTCTTGCGTTTATGGGGCAGTCGAGCTAGGAATCAATATTATTATAGAAGGGATTAACTGGTCACACAAAAAGAAAGGAGAAAAAAAAATATTTAGGGGGAGGGAATTAATAGCTGGTCCACCCAGAAACAAAATCATATTTCTTCTTCATTACATCAAATTGAGGTTCGTGAAGCATTTTATAAATGCAGTTGGCAAAAAGGGGCTTTGTCTCACATACAACTGTCACAAATTTGCTGGTCTAAGAGTGAAGGAATCCAAACGTTATTTCACAGCTCTGATATAAGAGCCCCCATTAAGAATGACAATTTTGTAAACACTATAAAAGCTGCAGAACCAAATCCACGGAGTTCACTTGCTGCAAACCAAAATAAACTTTTTAGGTGATTACAAAACAGATGACTGCAGGGAGCCTGTTGACAGTATGTTGGAGAAATACGGAAAGCTGGATCGTGGCAACCAAATGAATGGGTTTTAATATTCCATGTTACCGCTGAATATGGTGAACTATAACCTGAAAATGTGTACCGATGTCTAGAGTACGTTATTGTTATTAGGTTTTGTTTCAGCTTTCTGATGATATATTTGAACCCGAAAACAGCACCTTCTCCCTGAAAGTGAAATACTTGCTTTCCATACTTCCCTAAGAAATGTTACGTACGGATATCGTGGCACTTACAGAGGCGAACCTTTTACAATAGAATTCCAATTTCTCACTAATAGAATAAAAGTGATAAAGATGAAAGAAACCGCAGGGTTAATACTATGGAGAATGAACGCTTCAGTTACCTAAAGCTCAAGCAGATTTATGCTTGTGTTTATCACCAGGACTGCGAGTGGATAGCAGTTATGTATGAAAAGTGACCAAGGCAATCACTATTCACTTTCTCATCTCTGAATGTGATTTCTAATCATTTTGTACTAAAGCTCAAAAACGACATTCAAAGGAGCCATTCTTTAATACAAGTAGTCAATGATATTCAGATTTCTAGAACATACACCAATGGGCACCATGTTATCCGATTCCTTTATCTTCGACATGTTAAATTGGTATTTGGATATTTTTGTCTTAAACATACAGATATATAAGAAATATTCAAATCCTATTTTTAGAAATCTGGCTGTCTGCAAATGACCAGTCTACTTAGCAAATAGCTACAGTTAAAAAAAATTGCTGTGCATATTAGAATACGGGTTTAGTGACGGTGACTATCTCGAGGACGCTCTGCCTTTATTGCATTGCACGAGTTAGTCTGATTCATGCAAGTTTCTTTATGCTCAAATGCAGTTACCAATAACTCTCCCCAAATGTTAGCGCTTTGATAAAAAGCTATACATTTTTGCTGCTGAATTTCATAATATATCAACTGCCGCCTACAGAATGCTGTAAAATTCAGGGGGGGTTTGTTTTCCCAAGAGTGAAACAAATTAAACTCCTGCAAGTCAACAGTCTGTTCGATGAGAGGTCTTCTTCTGAAACTTCAACCACAACAGCGTCTCGTCAATTTACTACCGGTTGAAAACTTACAAAAACACTTTGGTAATCTGGTGGATATGCTCAAAATATTCTTGGTGGTAAAGAAGTTCTCGTAACTCATGCTTTGGTGGTTGAAATCTTCTTCCACTCTGGAGGCCAAAGATTTATAACATGCATTCACCCTGCTGCTAAACTCAGTTCAAAGAAACTGAAAGAAATCCTCTTTAATGCTTCAGCAGCAGTTCGCAGTGCTGCTGGGCCAAATATTTCTTGTATTCTGGGTAGCTGTAATACAAATGTTGCTGTTCATTGAAATTAAATGAACTTTGGAAACGTTTCAAGGCCATCATAGTCTTTCGATGTAGACGACTAGGTTTATTTTTTTAAAAATATTAGAAATAATTGCTTACCTGAAAGAGATAAGCAACCGTCATTCACAAAAGATAGAAACATAGAGGTTGCTCGATGGCGTGATATGGAAGTATTTACAAAGATGGTGAAAACTGCATTCGTCTTACAAAAATGATCTAAACAACAGTGCACTTACAATGACAAAGTGTAATGTTGCAATCAATGGCAAGACTGCTACCTATTACCTCTATAAATCAAATTTGAAATTAGCTAAGTAAAAAATTTTTGTTTCTGATTGGTTGAACAAGAACAAGAGGAAGTCTCGTGCTCTGCAAACGTTTGCATCAACGAAGAAATATTAGATATAGCTGACACTGAAGAGCTAATATGTCCAAAGACACGACTAAATAAAAAATTTTTTTTACAAAATATAAATCGACGAGAAATGACTACACCTAAACTTTTGACTGTCCACTTTAAATATGCAGTCTATAACTTGATTGAAAATTCAATTTACATTGATGTCGAGCACTTGCAGGCCAAAGTTCTGCTAAAAATAATACTCCAATTTCCAATTGTAAAGGAACTTGCATCGGAATGTGATACATTCTTTCTTTATTAATCAAAGCAATAAAGGAAAAAAGCAAAGATGTTTAAGGAAAAAAGAAAAATGCGCAAGCTTATGGTGCAATGTAATATGTTATTGCATAGCAATATGTTCAAGTTAATTACACACACTGCCGTACACAAAGGGTACATTGCACTTTGCCCTCCAATCAATAATAAATTTCTGCTTCCTGATTTCGAATTCAATTCAACTCTTGAGTATATAGAGTATAGTAGAATACCCAACAGCATGCATGCCTTTACAAAAAGGCAAAGGAAAATAAGTAGTAATGGTCGTAAAACTACTCCCCCTCCCAAAAAAAGACAAATAACATACCCAAATGTTTCTTTAAAAATTCCCAGGTGACTTCTCTGTGCAGCTGCATACCACGATAGGGGCACAACTCGCTTTTCAAACCAAACCATTTCAATAGACGGTCTGGGAACACGAATGGGACATCGGATGCAGTGTAGTGATTACTTCCACTAAATACAAAATAATGGTAAAAGATTATTAAAAGGTCATCATTACATGATGGTACATATTAATCTGCAATATTAATCCAAATCCGGCATCTGTTGGTGAAGAGAATCCCATGTAACATCGTAATTTTCAAGCATTACATTTACAAGATTATAACCAATCCATCTTTTCTTCCCTTCAATGCGCTCTGTGTGCGTTAAATTCTCTAAATCATTTTCCCTCATTTTATGCCCAAACGTTCCAACTGCTGCTTTCTGTTGGCAACAGTTTTCTTTAGTTTCCATCTTCCTTATAACGTCTTCATTTGTATCGTGCGTTATCCATGGAGTCCTTAACGTACCCAGTAAGCCCACATTTCAGTTGTTTCACGTTTGCTCTTCATATAGCTTCTCATATAGCTGAAGTTTTAAACCTGCTTGATTTCGATGCCAGCAATTTAAAACTCGTAAATGGATTAACCTGTTCCACTTAAGATCATACATTCTTTTTTTTCGCAGATGATGATTAGTCCTTTGTTCTTGCTTTCCTTGACTACCTTGCTTAAATCTTTTAATATTACTTTTATTAACATATTCTGCTATCAAAGCATGTCGTCTGCATAGCGTGTGTTATTAATGTCCTTTCCACCTGGTATGAATAACTGCACCGTAAAGGGGGAATAAATCAGGCGAGAAAACGCATTCTTCTCACATTCCTCTTTTTATTTTCATTTCAATCGTTAAAAAAAAGAGAGGAAAAAAAGTGAGGCGCTTAGTTAACAAATTCCCCTTTCAATGTTCTCATGACAGAGTGCACAGAATGGGAGTTATTTACTAACCCCTTTTAAACTGCTTTCAAACAAACTATCCATCACAGCAGTAACTAATTTTCTTCCCCCACCCAAAAGAACCCCACAGACACATACAATCTGCCCATACAACAGGTATTTTTACACCATGCAGTTTATTTTAACGTAATAAACTTAGGAGATAATTAATTGGCCCCCCTTTCCTTTTAAAAGTTCATCTGACACGTATCCATATTCAGTGATACATGTCAGATGAACAAACACAATTCCTGAAAACCTTTTAAGAGTGTTTTAAACATACGACTTTATTTTGCATTGTAGAAACAAATCATGGAAGTCGTATCCAAATACAAATGCATATCTCAACTTTTAATCAAGTTTTTATTAAATATTTTACCTCCTTATGTTTTCTTATTTAACTTTATTTCAATTACACACAAATAAGACTCGTTTGGAAAGCAGTACTACTTTGATAAAAAAATGCCATAACCCGTACAAAGAATTCTAAACAAATGAATAAGCATGTGAATAAGTGAATAAATAAATAAAAACTAACTAACTAACTAAATAAATACATAAAATCTAAAATAAATAAATTAATGGTGCTGACAGCTTTTACTTCTTTATTTTAGGTTATATGCCAAGACAGCCTCATTAAACCCAGGACGAATTATCCCCCTTTGTCATAATTAAGGTGTCGTACCCCTAGGTGGGACTTGATGGTTAATGTGCAACCCTAAGTAGATTGCTCAAGAACAGAACATCTTTTTCCTAAGAAACAAGGTTTATTCCCAAGGTACTGTATATACAAACATAAAAGCCCATTTTTTCCCAAAAATCCCCTTCCAAATTTACAACTCCATCAGCATAACATATGAATCAAAAGTGCTTTGAAGAAACATTGCAGATTCCCATGCAAAAAATGTTACCCATTTAACTACGTCCCATTAACCCTGTACATAGATATTCACAATTTGAATTGTACACCCTATACAGTAGTGCATTAATTTTAATTATTAATAGGGGAGAAGTGTACCCAATTACCTTTGGCAAAGATTGGGTCAGTATAAAAAAAATTTTTTGTCTAACAGTGACCAAAAAATGTCCAACGCTAAAATAACTTGAGGAATATTTGAAACCTGTGGTAAAACCCACGAAACATCATTTTAACTGGATAAACTACACAAATACAAAAGAATAAATGAAGTAAAATGAGAATCTAAACCGTTTGGGGGAAGGTAATGGATTACGGGAGTAGTCATTAATTCAAGTATCAATTCTACTGTGTGTCTAACACTTAAACATTTAAAGAAAATAATAATGCCTTCATTATCCAAATTTATAAAAATTATTGGTTTGTAAACCGAGGCAGAGCATTGAGAATAACGTTGGTTTATCTCTAATTAAGCAAAGTACAGACCGAGTGCGTATGGCATAAAAGGGCTTTAATATAATCCAGTTACTTACAGAATTGTGACCAATGGGCGGTCCGCTATAAAAGAAACGAAAAATTAATAAGTAAACCAAATAAAATTAGATATGTACGTGATAACAAAACGAAAAAAATGTCATTTCTGACAACAACATTAAGAAAAACCCCAATGTTATTTCTTATTTCTGGTATCCCTGGTTTCGAGCGTCTTTCAGTATTTGCATTAATTAGAAAAGAACCTTCAAACTCCGCAAATGCTTAACTAGAAGCGTACTGAAATAGACAAAAGAAGCCCATGTTTTATTGATCGCCTTAAATTGTAAAAAGTGACTAATATTTTGTTTGAATAATGCGAAAGCACGCGCTACGTAGGATTAAGCAGTTACTAATTTACTGTAAAATAACATATGAATCTTCCGAGGCATTTAAAAGAGGGCATTTTCTTAGCATTCCTTACATAGTTGGTGCAAAAATTACACTTCTAAATAATTTTTTATATACTATTAAAAACTGGTACTCCTTCAAAGCAAAGAGCTTGCTAGTGCTTGCCATGTGACCCCACGCTCAACACAGTTTTCAAAGATCAGCTAGTAATGTTTAAATAAAGAAAAAACTGTATTATGCAACGTCCTCCCACTAAGACTAACATTATAGTTAAAAAAACGCACCGGTAAAAACAAATGCAGAAATACCCCAAATCATACACAACCATATAAGGTCTGTGGTATCATTTATTTGGCTTAAAACACAAGTATAAAGTATTATACTAAATAGGGGCCTAGAGATGTCTAAAAATATAAATCGATCTTAATTTTTAAAAATATCATGACGCATTCAGGTGCACAGAGGGGCTGGCTGATTTTATTCGTAAAAATTTTACTACCCAACCTCAAAGGTAAATAAGGATTTGATTAGCATACTGTAATTAAGTAGTACATTCGAGAGGCATGTACTACTTAATACGTGCCAGCATATGTGGCATAGATAAAATTCTTTCACGAAATGGTGCACTTTGTAAGTGAAATTCGTTACAAGACCGATAAGGAAAACAAAACAACAAAAAACTAGCCGGTGTAAGTAAGGCAAAAAAACACCTGTTAATACCCGATATTTTCTAGTAAATTTTTAAGCAATAGCCACACCTTCCGGCTGAGAGTCATTCATTTCATTTATAACAATAATGTTCTTCCGCCAGTGAAAGGTCTCTGAATTGATAAAGGCCATAGGCTCCCTAACAAGCTGAAACTTCTCTTTCTTCAGTGGCAATGTCCATATATCCAGACAAATGCCACACCTGTACAGAAACAATAGTACAAAAAAAAATAAAAATCGAAAGGCACAAACTAAAGTAGCTTTAATATTAAAATTTAACATACAATACATCGAAACAAAAATGCGTAGTGGAACAATAAGATCAATAAAGTAACCATCTCAAGGCAGTGCACTGATTCCTTTTAGTCATGGTTCACAAAAAGTATTATTTTTCAACACTTTTTTAAGAACCATACAAGACACAAAAGTACTGGTTGTATTGCATACAACTGTGAAGAAGAAGAAGAAGATGATGATGAAGAGGAAGAAGCAGAAGAGGAGGAAGAAGAAAAAGACGAAGAAAAATAGATAGGAGAAAAGGATATTGATCAAGACCAGACAAAACCTTAGTAACCAATATTGAATTTATGATAACAAAGTCTAAAAGTTGAGCAGTTTGCAGAGGAATATCTGGCAAAGAAACACCAGTGTAAATTACTGAAGAACTGGCGAAAATAACATATCATTCCAGCTATTACTAAGAACAGATTTTCGAACTCACTCAGCATAGTGAGATTTACCATCATATATCACTCTTTTAAAAGAATTGCAAACCCACCTGAAAGAAACATACGTTAATCAGCTCTATCACTTTGGAAATGAACATAGAAATGGTCGCGATGAGCAATGGCAGAAGAACAATGAGCATTGACCCTTGGAGGAAAATGAAGTTTGACTTCATAAATACCATTAGCAAACATTACCTTCTTGGAAAACTGACAAGACAGCATAAAGTATACTTTGGCGACCACGAGATTAAAGAAACGGAAATTTTTCCAAAAATACCTACGAAAAATCTAAATCTTTCTACTGATTGACATTTAACTCACTTCAGAACTGGAAGATCACTTTGAATAGCAGATTTATGGAAGCACCCTAACTTGCCTTACGTTACCTTACTGCAAATTGGACTCGCAAGAATGGATAGTTCACAGCAACTACGCGTGCTTTGGGTGAATTTTTGGGACATTTTCAGTTCTTACAAGTTGTTCACCTTAGAAACCCCAGCCGAATCGACGATAACGACAAAAAATCAAAGCTCCAATAACAACAATAGAGTAAAGCTGTAGCAAGACTTCTGAAGACAACTTTCAGTTTACTAAGACATTAGTTGTGCATAGTTTCGTACCTTCCATCTCAGTGAAATAAATAACTCCGGACCTTTTCACCAAAAGTGTGGTGAACGTGGTTGAAAACATGAATTTCTGACACCCTGTTATCAAATGAAAAGTAGCTTAAATGTGTTTAATGAAAGTAATATCCATGGCATAATGAGTAATTGAATAAATTTCACGTGCATTAGCATCAGCAGCAGCAAATAATAATTATTTGTAAATATTGTTTATTCCTATGAAGGAAAGAAAAGAAACAGTGTGGTAAATACATCAATGATCAGAAAATACAGATCAACCACAATGTGTGACCAATCAGATTGGTTACAACATGATGGTAAACTTTCGGTTTTTCAACTCCTCTTTCACGTTAATTTGTGGCCGAATAAGTTCTTGTCAAATAGCTTCTAGGGTTAATGCATATTGTTCACTCCGGGTAGTTTCAGCTAAAAGTTTAATGTCATTCACCGTAATTTCTTCCATACTCCCACACGTTCTCAGGAGTTTGCCAACAGGTTGAGATGGTCAAATAAATAATAAATGTGTTTCTGTCACCTTAAAACCATAGCAACCTTTAAATAGCTCAGCGTAAAAAAAATATCCATTAGAAATAAAACCTATATTTGTGTACAATGTATTAGGATTTATGTGGATTCAAAAAAATCGGAGGGTTGCTGCATAGTAACAAACTAACGTATACGATTAATTTTACACTCATTCAACGTGAATCAAACTTTTATTTCACATCTAAATTTAGGGATTGACATTGTAAAATACAAACAAAGACGCTAGTAGAAACAGGTTTCAGTATGCAGCATAAGAAGGTAGTGTAAGATAAATGACTATATTTACATAATTATGACTGTCATTATCACATAAATTAATTTCAGCATCGCCAAATATCGAATAAAGAAAACAATGCCAAACAAAATACTGCTTCTCTTATATTCTCTTCTGATTAAACTATGTCTTGATATATTTGAAACGAAAATCATTTAAAAGCAACCTATTCAGCAGCAT
Source organism: Morbakka virulenta (assembly GCA_003991215.1). NCBI lineage: Eukaryota > Metazoa > Cnidaria > Cubozoa > Carybdeida > Carukiidae > Morbakka > Morbakka virulenta. The sequence goes on along the minus strand of RDPX01000043.1, from coordinate 3,820,874 downwards.
ATTCTGTACAACAAATTAAAAATAACGTAAAGTAAAGTAAAATACCGTATTTCCTCGAAAAAAAACCCTGGGCGTTTATTTAAAAATCGACCTTGGAAAGGGGCGTATTTTCCAAAGTATACAGTAAAGAAAACGAGAAGAATAAATGCCATACTAAACTATTTTACTTACCATATATAAACATCAGAAATCCCAATGTTGAGAAAAAGAAAAAAGGGGGCGCTTATTGCAAAAAGTGTTCTCAGGGGGCGATCCACTGAGGTGGATGCTTAACCGGGGAAATAAGGTAATTGATTTTTCTAGAAAAAAACTAACATGATGGGTACCAATGGAGGTCAGTCAATACTACGAACTGACAGTAAAAGGTATTCACAATTCAAAAGGCTATCGATACGTCCATATTGGTTTCCATTTGTATGCCAAGGCAGTTCTACTTGAACTACTAATCAAACCCGCTTTGCAAATATTCGTAAAAAATTATATTGACGGGGTCAGAATTGATAACGCCTCCATATATTAATAATAAAATTTATATATAAGAATATAATAATTAATTGAAAGTTAATGCTAAGCTTAATATACAATTATTCAAAGCTTGTGATGTCAGCCACCATAGACACCTATTTTATCTGTAGTTACTTTTCTGTTTTTTTCGAACTAAGGTAAAACCCTTTAAAATCAGGGTGGTCAAGAAGTTTCTTTTGAGGTGGAAAGAATGACAAAAGGGCTGCAATTTGCCCAACGTTATCTTTGCCTGAATATATTAAAAACTGCTATTTACATAGCTAAATTACAAAATAAATGGGTGAAAGACAAATTCTCTGTAGATAGTTTGGGGGGGGGGGAAAGTCATACTTAAAAATGTGTGATTCTGCTAAAGTGTTGACCACTGTGGCAGCGCCAAAAGAATGTCCTGCAATAGCAACATTTGTTAGGTCGAGTTTCCCCTAAAAACAAAATTCATTACAATAAATCACAACAAAGAACCCTCAATTAAAACAGAAAAAATTACGATAAAGATATAACAATTGTACTTTTTCCTCAAAAAATGGTTCCAACTACATCTCGGAAGTAATTAGAAAATAATCCTCTTGTTATCCTAATTCATAATTTATTATTAAAAAAATAGCACATCACCTTATAAAAACCCAATAAAACCAATAGGGAATTCTACTTCAGTATCTCATAGTACTATTGTTTTGCCAAAACTTGTTCAGTATAGTCATTTAATGAATTATTCAAGTTGATTAAATTTCCTAATATATTCCCTTCCGTTGATACTGAGGTATTTCATATGTGTTTAAGAATAAAATCTTGTCAAAGCAATTGGCTCTAATTGCATGTTTATTTCTTTCTAGGAAATCGTTGGTCAATATGTTATATGCACATTTAATCATTTGAATAATTCATGCATAGTCTCTTAAAAGACAGCATCCTACAATGTAATTCTGGTATGAATGCAAATCAGCATGAAAATTCATTTCTCCTTACAGCAAGCACCAAATTTCTATTTATTCTCGATTTCAAAGTCAGGTATATAATAAAACCTTTACAAATTAAAAAGAAATAACGAGGAACATTTCTAGGAAGCCGATTTTCTTAAAATACCTTAAGTCCGTTTAAATGAAAGCTTGCCTTCTCAAAAGAGTCCGGCATAATGAAGAAAGGCATCTGCCTGACAAGTAATATTGGGGTGAAGGTATGATTCTGGAAGTGCTCTCCCAACCCGTTTTTCTATCAAATGGCTTCTGTCTGTGAGGCAAGGTATTGTTTCTATATTTTTTGGCGATAATTGTAAATAGAAACGTCACCTCAGAAAGAAAACAAGAAGAAGCGTTTCCATATAAGTGCCTCATTGTACTTGAGCTCATGATAGATAGCAACTGTCTCACTGAGTGAGGGTGCATTTCTATTCAATTTTACACACTAAATTTCAACATGTACAAACTAAGAAAATGCATATATATTGTTTATTATATATATAACAATTATATTATAATTATATATATATACATATAAAATAAACATTATTTGATAGGAAAGGTAGTATATGTGTATATGTTTAAGTAAAAGTTCTGTAGGTAGCAGCTCTTACTTTAAATGAACTGAAGTCAAAGCTTGATTCCAACAAGTTTTCATATTTGTCAAAATGCTCAGAACTGTTACCCAATTCTTTGATTAAGTCTAATGCATCAAGGACTTCCTGAGTGCGAATTTCAACCTAAAACAGAGATGTCAAAATATATGCAATAATAGTAGGACAACATTCAAATAAATCAACTTTTTCTTTTTTACAATTCTACTTCAAATCAAGTGGAAGAAAAGAAAATGCCTTGGAGACAAGGTCGACAACAAAATTAAGCAGGGCAATATGGCGATATGTTTCATTTGTTGTCATTAATGACAAAAACTATTTCATTTTTATGTCAGTTTTATCAAAGTTTAGAGGTGCACTGTGTTGTCCCTAAGAAATTATCTTTAAAGGACAAAAAACTGGTTGTTCATATTTTGCCCAGTATTTGCCTGCAAATTTACTTCCACTCAGTTCTTCACCAATTCAACTGATTAAATTGAAAACAACAATACAATTCAGTTACCACTGCCACAAAACACCATGAAATAGTTTTTGTGGCAGTGGTATCCAAAATTCAAATTCACTTAAATGTCTACTTAACAAGCAGGAGCATTTGTTATACTCACAGTAATTTGTTATCAGTTATTCGAAAAACACTAGTGAAATTTGATGGCTCAATTGCAACAATTAAAAATTAACAGTGAACTTTAAGTACCAAATTACCACAAAATATTTAACAAATTTTAGTAACATTCCCACTTAAAGCAACAGCATTTCATTTTTATCCAAAATCTTAGTTTCCCATTGCTATGTACTGAGAATATTAAAAACCTCTGGAATATGATAATCTAATTTTTACCATGTTATTTATTAAAATTATTATGAGAATTACTCCTAAGACCCTGAAGTATTAGGAAGACATCTGACAGGAAAAGGGTGTAACCCCAACAAAGGTAAACAGTTCTACATCTTTGCCTGGCCATCATGTATGTTATGGACAAAACATAAGGCTCAATCATGATGCATATCAAGAATGGAATAAATACAAAAAATTGTGTAAATGATGCTAAAAATTCAGTTTACATTGTCATACATTGTACAATGTATGTTTATCTAAGCATCACCTGACCATCAACAGTCTACCAATCCACTCTAAAAATAGACTTTTTGCAGGTTCATCAACTTTTCATGTTTAAGAACAAAATCTGAATGTTGTGAATAATACTTTTGCCCTTCTAGCATGTCCTACCTCTTTCTGAGAATAATCTTGGTCTTAGTGTTTATAAATATTCACTTCCTCATAGGCACTGTTTTGGCATCTAAAATTTTGTTCTTTGTTTAATACTGGAGATTATGACTTGAAATTCTTCTTAAGAAAAATTTAGGCTGACCTATGTAAAACATCAAGGAAAACTAATGTGAGCGTGAGTTGGAATGATAAGGTTTTAAGGCTGGTCAACCAAAAATGCCAATGAGGCTCTTGATAAAAAGGGCCATGAAGGATTATCCAAGTTGGATTACCTTCCTTGTGAAGGAACCCATGGTGTTGATTTTTGTCAGTTTAAAGACAAAGTGTTTTTCTTTTGTGAAAACATAGGGCATTCAAAATGAAAATTTAGCAAGAAAGCTTGTAGAATGCTTGGGAGAAAAGTAAATGTGCCAAAAGAAAAAGAGGATCAAATTAAAATACATGAAGATTTACCTTCCATTTTCTTGGACACAAAAATGATGCTTTCAACCAACTTAACTGGAATGGGACATTTAGTGGTTGACTTTGAAACAAATAATCAATGAATCCAGATCTAGATAGACACACTGCATCAGATTTGTTTGTAGGAAAGTGTTAGTTTAATAGGAAATTCCCAAAGATTAATATAGAGCCACTTAAGATCCAATTTCATGCCTATACAGGGGAAGTAATCAAACCAATAGGTGTTACTAATGTTACTAATGTGACAAAATATTAAAACCAGAAGCATGTTTTACCCATTGTTAAATCCCCAATGAACAGCCCAACAAGCTTTGAAAGATATGAATTAAAAATAATTATCCTTTATTGGAAATCACAGTTTCCTCAATTGGTCCATTCAATGAATTTTGAAGACACCAGTTAACTGCAGGGGCTACTTGTGGAGCTTCTAATGGATTTCAGCCTGAGTCAGGGCCTTTGAAAGATACAGTTGTGGGTATTCCTGTGTCTAAAGGGGTAAAACCAAGGTTTTTGAAAGCTTGTCCAGTTCTTTAAGCTCTCAAGAACCAGATCAATTTTCCCACACTAGATAACTACCCTATTCTAAAAACTGCCTGCCTATTAGCTACTTTAAATGGAGGCAAATGGTTTTCCAAGCTTGACATAAGGCAGGTTTATTAACAAGTGTTACTCAGCAAATCTTCTAAAAATAGTTAATGATCAACACCCACAAAGGTATGTATTAACCATGGTTGTAATTTGGCATGCAGTCTACATAAGACATATTCCAAAGGGAAATGGAAAAGAGACTGTTAAAACAAAAACACACCTAATGGTAAGAGTAGATAATATCTTCCTGGCTGCAATGGATAAACAGACCATCTTAAAGATCTCAAAACAACATAAACATTATTTAAAGATACTGAATGTACCTGATGGTGGGAGAAATGTGTTTGTGGCAAAAGTGGTAACTTAGGTTTGTCTGTTTTTCTACTTAAGAAAATATAAAGAACCACCTATCATTCTCACAATACTGTGACTCAACTGCTATAAATGATAAACTATTAGTTAGTCATCTGACTTAGTTCAAGTTTAAGAAAATAAAACAATGAGTCTGTCCTGTCTGCCAATTGTTTTATAAATGGGCTTTCAAAGGCCTTTGAAAAGCCTAACAATAACAAAAACCTTTGTAAGAAAATGCCATTCTTAATAATAAGTAGCAGATACCACACATGACATTGTGCTTACAAAAAAGCCTGATCTACCTAACTCTCCAAATAAAAAGGTGCTTCATGAAATTTGATCCATGTACCTGGGGATTGACAACTGAAAACTCATCCTCGCCTTCTTTGATCTTTCTGTATGGAATGACCTTTTCTTTTCCATTTTCTATAGTGTAGGTTGCTGAGGCTGATCCATCTCTAATAAAAAAAAAGAAAACAAGATAACCTTTGATGTCACTTATGTACCTGAAATAATACTTAAATACATATTGATTAATATTTGAATCTGCCAACATTCTATATAGAATAACAAAGTAATTTAAATATTGTAAAATTTTCTTGTTGATAGTTTTCATTTTTGGATTATATTTTACAATGACTCATTCCAAGAATGCTGCCAAGTCAAGGAAAATGGCTGAAAGAGCATAAGCTCATACAAATAATGTGATACCATATTGTCAGAAACATGGCAATGGTACTATGTGTAAGAAGCACAATCTTTATCAACTGTGGCTGTAGTTTAAACTAGCTTCATTTGCTACTCCATTTGTATGTAACCAAAACTTTAACCTCAAGAATTTAAATCCCCAACACAATCAACATGTGATCTGTATCAGTACCACAAACACATACCAGTTTGACACATAATAGTCCTTTGTCACCTTTGTCCATCAAAGTAGCTGTTGTGAAGGACCTTAAAGAAGGCTAATGCACACCAACTTTAACCATTCTCAAAAAACTGTTTAAAAGTGTAGTCTGTATATCTAGAAGTTTCACAGGTCTTGGAGGTTGAGATGGGTCCCATCACTAGAGGGGAGGGAAACAAGGCCATACAGAAACTGAGGAACAACAAAGCACCAGGAAGAGATGGCATCAATGGAGAACTGTTTAAAATGGATGGAGCTGCAGTACAGGATCAGCTGGCAAAGTTATTCAATCAAATCTGGTGAGATGAAGCAGTCCTCAAAGAGTGGAAGAGTGGGGCTATTGTTAAATCACTGAAGAAAGGTGATCTCTCTGACTGCAACAACTGGAGAGGCATTACATTATTATCTATTACAGGGAAGATTTTCAGTAGAATAGTGCTCCAGCAATTGTTAAAGGCTACAAACAGCAGAATAAGGGAGAATCAAGCTGATTTCAGGGAAGGTAGATCATGCAGTGAGCAAGTATTTATCCCCAGAAACATAATTGAACAGGGTTTAGAGTTTCAGTCCAAATTGGTCATCAATTTTATTGATTTTAGGAAAGCTTTTGATAGTCTACATAGGAAATTGATTTGGAAAGTGTTGGAAAGTTATGGAATACCCTTGGAAGTTATTAATGTTATAAAGTCCATGTATGACCACCCAACAGGCACAGTCCGGAAAGAAGCAGGTACCACTGAAGAATTTCAGCTAATATCCAAAGTGAGGCAAGGGTGTGTTCTCTCACCATTCCTTTTCATATTGTGTTTAGAAGAAGGCAATGGCCAATGAGTCTTTTGGGATACCATGGTCAAACAATATAATGATCACAGATATAGATTTTGCAGACATCACTTTATTGGCAGGAAACAATGACATATGCCAAGAAATGAGAGGCAGATTACAGGAGATGAGTGCCAAAATCGAATTGAAAGTAAATAAAGGCAAGAGCAAAGTAATGACTACAACCAATTCTGCAGTACCACCTATTGTGCCTCTAAATAAAAATCTCTATGTAAACCCTCAAACCAGGCACAGCTGCTACACATACATAAATAAATACATACATACATCAACCTATCCATCCATCCATCCATACAAACATACATACATACATACATTCACACATGTATGCATACATGGATCCATTCATTTAGACATTCAGACATACATACATACATACATACATACATACATACTGCATACAACATCCATTCATCCTTCTATCTGGCCATCCATGCATGCATACATACATACATGCACATATAAAGGTATACTAAAAACAAAAGGAATATTTTATATGTATTCTGTACCACAGAGCAAAGCATACATATAAAGTAGCCCCTGTCATGTGATTACAACTATTAGTACGTTTTACACTTATAAAATTTGTTGCATTGTAAAACTCTACCTACTTATGATGAGCAAATGACTTCATATTATTTTGCAAGCCATCTTATGTGTTGTAAATACATATTTTTAAATCAAAGGTGTAAACAGAAATAGCAGCACAGGCTTGGCTATTTATGTACAGAAAAAAATCTGACATGAAATTAATAATCCTGCCTTTTGTTTTCAGAACTTTACAAAAATTTACAAAATAATTCTACCTGTGTTCCACTGATGCTACAACAAATCCTCTTGATGCCAAATCACAACAAATGGATGAGTACATGTTTCTCTGTCCACCTCTGCCATGGCTAAATATAACAACTGGAAACTTCCCTTCTCTGTTTGGTTTTAAAAGTTGTTCATTGTCCTGCATATCCTTTAATCTGACATTACTAATAAGTGGTGAATCCAAATTGGCTGCAATTTTTTGATTACCTATTAATAAAAGAGACAATAGCAATTATATGACATTCATCAAACCAGATCTAACTTTGATTTTTATATTCGGTTTATGTTTGAATAGGAAACTTTATTAAAATAATAAAAAAAAGAGTTCAGAGCTTTTTCCAATCCCATTGTACCCATCTAAACTAGCATGCCAATTTCAATTCATTGCTATTTCTTAAAGTAGAATTGCATACACAGATAACTAAAGCATAGATGAGATTATTGATTTTGTCAACAAATGAAGGTTGCAATTGGTACATAAATAGACCATAACCTCCATTGCAAAAATTGCCTATATTTACAATATATGGCCATGCAGGGATAAAAGCCTCCCTATCAGTCATTTTGCTATAGTTGATGGACCTGCAATGAAAGGAAATCAAGTTGTAATCCCTTCCATCCTAAGAGCTGAGCCTCTTACATGTCTTCATGATGCCCAATAATCAGCAACTCTAAAAAGACCTTGCCAATCAGTTTCCTGGCCAAACCTGTAGAAAGACATCACATTGGTGATACAACACTGTAATAATTGCCAGATTCATGCAAACAAGAGGTCAAGTTCACCAACTTGACAAATTAAAGCCACTAAGCCTGTGGAGATTTTGGATATTGACCTTATACCTTCACAGGTGAGCCCATTTTAGACACCTAAAAAAGTTTAAAGAATTAGTCCTCATGGATCACAGCCACTCACACCCCACTAAAATGAATACATGGTTTGTATAAATTACAAAACATGACAATGCCTTTCCAGAGGTAATGAGTTTTGCCTCTCAGCAACTAGTCCTTAAGTTCTATAGTGAGTTTGTCATTCTACTATAAAATAGTCATCTGGTTGCCTTTTCATCATGTGACCTGTCCCAGACAAAAAGATGAAATACCTTTAGCAAGAAAAATCACCTTGCTAATTGATTCTCTCTGGTTGTCACAAAATCTCACAGTGAATCACAAGAAAACAAAAGTTGACAGAAGAATTTGACAACAATATATATGCAAAACTTCAATGCTTTATTTCAAGGTACAGAGAACCATATTACTACTACTACAACCACCACTACTACTGACAAAGATAACNCTGCTGCTGCTGCTACAAGCACTACTTCTACTACTACTGCTGCTGCAAGCACTACTACTACTACTACTACTGCTACTTCTGCAAGCACTACTACTACTACTACTACTACTACTACTACTGCAAGCACTACTACTACTACTACTACTACTGCAAGCACTACTACTACTACTACTACTACTACTACTACTACTACTACTACTACTACTACTGCAAGCACTGCTACTACTACTGCAAGCACCACTACTACTACTCTGTCTGCTATTACTACTTCTACTCCTCCTACCACCACTGCTACTGCTGCTACTACCACTACTTCTGCTACTACCACTACTGCTATTAGTGCTACTACTACTACTACATTATATTTCAGATTATCACAATTCGGATAAACACAATGTTTGGTTAATTGCAATCTTCCCTGTGAAACGGATTTTTCACTATATATTTCAACCTGATAATCGCAATTTTTTGCAAGTGTGATTTCAGAAATTTTGGTTAATCGCAATGCCCTGCTGGCAAACTCAGGTCAAAATTTCAGGCAAATATTGTGCAAAAGCCACAAATCCTTTGGAATTTCAAAGTCCTGAGCGCTAATATCTTCCTAGGCATTTCTGATGCAGCCCTCTTTGAACATACAATGTGTCTGCTGTTCTAGTTAGGTCATGAAAGCCTTTGATTGAGGTGTTCCCATTGTTCAACTGAGCTGAATAGGATGCATTATGCAATATGAACACCTGTCAAACGTAGGCGCACTCCCAAGAAGTGAGTGGTGACCACTTGTCTTAGGATTAGGATTTAATCCCTTGCCTTTTGTTGCATAATCACGACACAGAGGTCGCAGCAGGAACACAGCCGAACCAAGGCTGAATAGAAAGCAGTCCAAGCACAAAATCTTCAGGCGAAGGAAAGACACCAGCTTTATTGAGCTTATGAAAAATAAATTGAACAAAAAATGTTTGCCTATTTAAAGGAAAATCAATCATAGAATTTTACAACACATAACTTTTCTTGAACAGTCATGGCAACATCATTGAAATGCAAAGATCTTAATCTCGAAGACAAGCTCGCTGTAATTCAGAAACTAAAGGACACACCTGGACCCACACAGGCCTCTCTTGGAAAAGAGTACGGCATATCAGCTGCTCAAATCTGTCGCATAGTAAAGAATAAACAGAAGATCCATGGGCAAGCCCAAACCACTGGTATGCTCCAGAGGAAACGGCATCGCCAGGGCAAACAGGAAGAGGTCATTGATACTTTGCTGATCTGGATGCAGGACAAGCTTCATCAAGGAGGACGACTTTCAGGTGACCAGTTAAAGCTGAAGGTGACGGAGATTGCTGCAGCCAAGCAAGAAGAGTTTGAGCCAAGCAGTGGTTGGCTTTCACATTGGAAGAACAGAAAAGGTGTAGTCTACAAGCAAGAGTATGGCGACAAGCAGTCTGCTGATACCGCTTCTGCAAAGGCATGGCTGGAACGAGAACTTTGCACCCTACTCTCTTTGTACAATCCTGAAGACATCTACAATGCGGATGAAACTGGACTGTTCTTCCGTGGCTTCCCTGATTGTGGCCACTGCACAAAGAGCGACATTCTGGCAGGTGGCAATAAGGCATGGGAGAGAATTATGGCTCTTCTCTGTGCAAACATGACTGGTAAAGATAAGCTCCCACTACTTATCATTGGCAAAAGAGCAAGTCACCTCACTGCTTCCCCTGCGACCACAATCTGCTTCTGTCACCTACACAAACTCGAACAATGCATAGATGACTGCATTGATGTTCCGTGATTGGATGCAGTCATGGGGCAAGAAGCTGCATCTTGTTGGGCGTCATGTCTTGTTGCTCGTAGACAACTGCTCTGCTGAAGGCCACTCCATTGAAGAATATTCGACTGAGTTTCCTCCTGCCAAACACTACAAGTCTGATTCAACTGATGGATCAAGGTGTGATCAGGAACTGGAAGGGTCACTATCGAAATATCTTCAACAAACATATCATTGTGAGTTTGGATACAGACATCAATGCCACAGCCTTGGCAGTGGCTAGCAAGTTCACACTTCTTGATGCACTACATGTTACACATCATGCTTGGGACCTGGTGACTGCAACCACAATTAAGAACTGCTGTGCGAAGGGTGGCTTTCTCCCAGAGTCAACAGTAGACAATGCCAAAATCGACCCCCTCCATGACATCCCTGCAGAACTTTGACAGTTCTGAATTTGAGGAATTCATGGATGTCGATCAAGAATTAGAAGTTGCTGGTGACCTGAACAATGAAGAGCTACTGGCTGTGGTATGAGCTTCTCCTGACGATGACCAGGAAGATGAGGAGATTCCAGCGCAGTTAACAAATGCCCAGCAGCTCCAGATGATACAGCATCTCCAACAGTTTGTGCAGATGAATGCTGTTGCAGACACACTAGGTTTTGTGCAAAAAGTGGAGGACATTGTTCACCAGAACCTAGCAAAGTCCAGAAAGCAAACTGTGCTCACATCCTTTTTCAAGTCGAATTAAACTATAATACATGTAGTACATTGCAAAAAAACAACAACAACAACAACAAAAAACAAACTAAAAATGATAAAAGGACAAAAAAAGAAGCTTTTTAATGAGGCCATAGTGCAATTAGCATTATGATGGTTCCCAGCCCATTCAAACTCAGAGGGAAGAGCATTTTTGGTTAAACACAATTTTGGTTAATTGCAATTTTTTCCATGCAACCAAGGCATTGCAATTATCCAAAATATACTGTACTACAATCACTACTGCTACTATTGTAACCAATACTACTACTACCACTGTAACCACCACCATCACTACTACTACTACTACCACTGTAACCACCACCATCACTACTACTACGACTACTACTACTACTACTACTACTACTGTAACCAATACTACTACTAGTATTACCACTACTACTACTACCACTGTAACCACCACCATCACTACTACTACTACTACTACTACTACTACTACTACT
>RDPX01000043.1:3748325-3761011 GCA_003991215.1 Morbakka virulenta | reverse complement strand
GGGGGGGGAAAAAGAGAGAGAGAGAGAGAGAGAGAGAGAGAGAGAGAGAGAGAGAGAGAGGATAGACAGGAGAGATGGAGAGAGAGAAAGAAAAGTAAAAGGAAAAAATTTATGACGGGGCATTTCATTGTGTTTTAAGATTTTAGATCAACTTAATAATTTATTTTGATATCGAAAACTATCTTGACATTTGTTTTAGTTTTTGCCACAAATTGTAATAAAGTGAATGGGCAATGTAAATGCAAGGAGCATACAACTGGTTTGTCTTGCAATAAGTGCAAAAGTGGGTTCTATGGGCTATCTGAAAGTTTATCTAGTGGATGCTTGGCTTGCAATTGTGACTTAAAGGGTATTGTTGGGGGATCGGCAAACTGTAACCAGGTCAATGGATCATGTTCATGCAAGGAACTTGTTCGAGGAAAACAATGTAATCTTTGTGCCCCGGGAACATTTAATCTGAGTAGCAGCAATAGTAAAGGTTGTACTCTTTGTAACTGCAATCCAAAGGGAACCGTCGGAGGAGACACGAGTAGCCCAGGTAAGCCTATTGTTCGTACGAAATTAACAGGGATAAAGTTAAACAATTATGAAAAAATAAGGAATCTTTTTTTCTTTTTGTCTGACTTCTCTTTTTCTTTGGTGTAATCAACCGAGGGGATTGGGTTTGAGGGTTCTCTAGCTTAAAAAAGTAATGCAATGGCTCAAAACACATTAATTAATTTATTTAAATTATTTACACGAAGAAATGATTAATGATTAAAAAATTTCTTAATCATTACACTTTACACTTGATAATGTGAACTTGCCTTACGAAAAGCTTCGTGTATATAATTTAAATAAATTAATGTGTTTTGAATCAAATAATATGATATATGGCTGTTGAATATCTTTAATGCAATGGCAGTGTTAAACATTAAAACTGCAGCTAGTTTTTTAATGAATTTGAATCTTCCAGTATGCATAGACATATATTTTGGCTCGGAATATCATCTGTTTATTGAAATTCAAGCTTGCAAGATGCTTTATTTACTGCTTTTATCGCAGAAGATCATTGGATGTGCTAGATATGAAATTCCCAGTCTATATAAGAGATCAAAATCCGTGAAGTTTTACTTTGTATCTGTAACATACTAGCTCATTTAATACCATTACTTACTCAGTGAAGAACTATTAGGGGCTGAGTTGTAGCACCTACGTTTTTGCCAATTAGGATTTGTGGGGTACATGGTTGTGATTGGATTGCTTATCAGTTCTCAGCATGGCTCTGGTCTTAATGTGTTTAATGGTATTTTGAAATGGCGATTTTTCTTCCAATATGCCTTTGACCGAGCATTTAACATCCGTTTTAAGTTCTTGTAGTTAAAGGAATATGCCCTTTTTTGACATATTTTGTGAATATTAACTTTAATCACAAATTACCGCAAAACCTGAGACCTGTAGGGAGAAATTTTACTTTAAGTTTTACTCTCCCTTGCATTGGGATGTGTTAAAAATACCCGCCAAGACAAAATATCCTTACCCAATACCAAGAAATCAAAGAAGAGAAATTCCTTAAGGTTTATACACTGTATCTTGTTTTAATTGATTATGAAAAAAGGTTGTTGATAATTATTTAATAATAGATAGATTTGATTCATCAGTTACGATCGCTAAAATGAAGCATTTCTTTTCTTTTCAGAATCCATTCCCTGTTCTAATGACGGCAAGTGTAACTGTATATCAAATGTTGCTGGGCTTAAATGCGATAATTGTATTAAGGAATATTACTGGAATCCCAGTGGCCCTGGCTGCATTGCATGCCTCTGTGATCCATTGGGATCTGAAAGTCTTAGTTGTAATAGCACTGGGTACTGTACATGCAAGATGGCAACTGGTGTAGGAGGCCGAAGGTGTGACCAGTGTTTACCAGGATATTTTGGAGTTAGTAACGGAAGGTATTTATGCTTTATCAAATTAGCCTATAGAACACAAAATAAGTCCAATAAAGGGTCTTACATTTTTTAACTGTAGGGTAATACCATTTTTGAACAAGTAAAGGTAATTCAAAGGTGGTGTTGAATATGCTGGATGTTCCGCATTCATTGATGGAAGATGCAAGAATTGGAAAGATAAGCTTTGTTTCCTTTTTTCTCGCTTTTAACCCATATGGACTGTTCCTGTGCGAGTCGCCATTACCACTTTAATTGACCACAGGTCACAGACATCAATGTTGTTCCTTTTCATATCTCTCTTGACCATAATTATGAACTACAGTTTTCGTCTTCTTTTTCTTCCTTTTTCTGATTTGGCTTGTTTGAGTGGCTGTTTACAGACCCCATACTGTGTTTTCTCACAGAATGTCAATATCGTCCGAGTCGTTTTCCAGGTAACTACAACTTTATACCTTGCATTTAGGATTCTATTTCTGGCTTTTCATTTGATTTGTACTCCGTCAAGGTTTTGTCTGTAATTTACAATCATATAAACAGTTCATCTTACACTCTTCCGGACACATTGCTTCCAGCACTAAAGAAAGAAAAATAACAAACACAAGATAGATATGGTGCTTCCCCACTAAATGCGTCAATCCCTATCACCACGTAGGTCCACACTATTGAAGTATAAAAGAGCTGTACGTATTCACTACAGTAGCCCAAGAGTGAGAAAAATATCTTCCGAAACGTACCTCACATAAAAGTTACCACATGACAAGCTGAAGTTCCTATATCTAATATTTCCGATGTTAATTCTTGTTCTTACATTTTGTTTTGCAAATGCTTTACAGCATACACAGAAGTACAGTATTGCATGTTCTGTGTGGCCCTTTGACGCCAAAGTGTTAAATGTTCATTTTTAAAGTTTGAGCGCCCAGATTTAAACCGTCACGTTTACTATGAGCGCCAGTTTTTCTGAATTTCTATTCAGCATTATACTCGCAGAGTTTCCTTATAGCTTTAAAAATAGTAACATTTTACAAAAGTAGTATCACGCTTCAGAAGCACAGTATACTCAACTGACGCATGTGGCTGAGGAGACTACTTTGATGACTAGAACTGTAGAACACTCCATCCCAGTCACTCAGGAGGAAATTAAAGGAGCCCTAAAAAATGTAAAAAATTGAAAAGCAGCTGGCATAGATGGTATATATCCAGATATGGTCACCCATCTCGGACCAAAAGCAATCAACTGGTTGGCAAATACCATGACTGACATAATATAGTCATTGCCATCCTCAAACCCGGAAAACCAGCTACAGAACCAACTAGCTATCGACCAATATCACCTTTTTGTTGCTTATATAAGTTACTCGAAAGGATCATTCTTACAAGAATCACCCCATACATAGACAATCACATATCACATCAACAAGCAAGCTCCAGACTACACAGAAGCACTACAGAGCAAGTTCTGGCACTGACATCATTCATTGAATCTGGATTCGAAAAAAAGTTAGACAGGTGCAGTCTTCATAGACCTCTCAGCAGCTTACAACACTGTGTGGACAGGAGGCCTTATGGTTTACCATAAGGCCTCCTGCACCTGTCTTTAACTTTTTTTCGAATGGCGAAGATAATACCATGCAGAAAAGTATTGAAACTCCTCTCAACTATGACCAGCTCAATACAATTTCATGTCGTACTTGGAGGAGACAAAAGCAAATCAAGGAAAATAAAAAATGGCGTTCCTCAGGGGTCAGTCATCACACCAACTCTATTCAATGTATATATAAATGACATGCCTGTCAGCCAATCACTCCAACTTGGCTATGCGGATGAATGGATACTGGCCCGGCAATCAAACAACTGGTATATAATTGAAAAATCTCTTAGCGAAGAAACAACTCAGCTTAAAAAATATTTTGACCAATGGTACTTAAAAATGAACACCACCAAATCAGTATCTGCTACATTCCATCTAGATAACAGACAAGCTAAAAAGACCCTTGAAATCAACGTCGACGGAAAAATCCTTCCAACTGACACAAACCCAAAGTACCTAGGTGTTACTCTAGACAGACAATTGAACTACAAAACACACCTGAACGGAACAGCAAACAAAATAGCAAAACGCAACTGTCTCCTTAGAAAACTGGCTAGCACCTCTTGGGGAGCGTCACAACAAGTACTTAGAACGTCCGCACTAGCACTCTGTTATAGTGTTGGAGAGTACTGTGCCCCAGTATGGTCAAGAAGTCCTCATGCAAAAAAGATAGACGTAAAACTTAGAGAATCCATGAGGATAATTACAGGATGCCTAAAGTCAACGCCAATACAGTGGCTCCCAAC
Organism: Morbakka virulenta; assembly: GCA_003991215.1. Taxonomy (NCBI): domain Eukaryota; kingdom Metazoa; phylum Cnidaria; class Cubozoa; order Carybdeida; family Carukiidae; genus Morbakka; species Morbakka virulenta. Next base: position 3,756,746 of record RDPX01000043.1, on the reverse strand, counting down.
ACTAAGTCACATTGCACCACCAGAAGTCAGAAGAGAAGGTGCCAATCAAAAGTTCATTATAAAATTGAAGAAAACAACAGACAACACCCCTCTCAAAGACATTGTTAGCAACGCCCCCAAAACAACGAGATTAAAATCCAGAAGAGCTTTCTATCAGTCAGAAATTGAGAGCTACAACATGACAGAGGCATGGAGAGACTGGTGGTTTGCGAACACACCATCGGGAGGAGAAATTATTAAAGACCCTACTGTAAGACTACCAGGCTTTCAGAATAACACTCGAAAACAATGGGTCTCCTCAAACCGACTGCTGACAGGCCATGGCAGAACATCAGCCAACATGTACAAATGGCGACTAAAAGTCACTGCAGACTGTCCCTACTGCAGTGGAATCCAGGAGACTGCAAAACACATCGTTCTCCAATGCCCAACAACCAGACTGAAGGTAGGTTTTGACACCGTCCTTAACTGTGATGAGGAATTCGGAACCTGGCTGAAGAGACATAATGTGGAGATGTAGCCATACGCTACTACTACTAGAACACTATGGAAGGAGGAAAAAACTTAAAATAGTCATTTGCTCATTTTAGCTGAGCAGGTAAAACGAGATGGATAGGAAAAGTAACAAAGAGGACATCACCTGACATCTGATAGAAAGAGGAGAAGAGAAAGAGAAAGAAGGCATCAGAAAGGTGACGATCAGAAAATCACCTGGCATCAACTGGGTGAGTAGGCCATGAAGTATTGATTGGGATTGGTGGGAATTATGGTAATGGGAATGGAAATGCTGATAAATGCCTAACCCGTACAAAAAAACCAAACCCAGCTTGATGTTGATGTATGGTTTCTTGCCTCGCAAATTTATTTTGCAGAGAGGATCTCTACCAGATGTTGATAGAGATCCTGGTTTGAAACTGTGTTGTGCTAAAAGGTCCGAAGCATTTTAGAAGAGATTTATTATGGAAGATACTTCATTTCTTGAAGAGCGCCTGAGTCACCTTCCTGGATTCTGAGCTGTACAAGAGGACTCCAAGAACATTGTCGTTAAAGGTCCAGGCGTTGGATCTAATTTGATAATTGGGTTTAGGACAACTCTGCTAAGGATCTTTTTAGTCACTGACAGAATCATTATCGCCGTCCAGTTGTTACGGTCTCTTAGGTCACCCTATTTGGCAGCCTCACTATAAGTTCCACTTTTCATTCGTCAGGGGCAATTTATGATCCCCAAATGTTTCTCAAAATGTGTGTCAGAAATGTGGAGGTTATATCTCCTCTACCTTTATCAACTCTGTCTGAATCTTGTCAATCCCCGATGCTTTGCCTGTCTGCTCTAATTTTTGTCACAGTCGGGAGCCCTGTCGCGATGTCAGGTGTGATCTCTCCTTGGAGAATCCTGAGTTCTGATTATTTTCTTTATTTCTTGTGATGATCTCACTTTCTTCGTTTCTTACTGGATTGTCCGAAGACTTGAATCCTCCTGTCAGTGCCTTGATAGTCCTGTAAAGAATTACTAGGTTCTGTTTTGCTGCTGCGATTTCAGCCTCAATGGGTAATCTGTTAATATAGACCCGTTTATCCGCCTTTGCCTTCTTCGTGACCTCCTTGTCCAAAGGCAGCATATGTGACCCGGAGTCTCTGTTTTATTGGTAATGACTGTGCCTGAGCTAACTTCTTCGCATCTTTCCTTTCATCAATAATCTGCCAAGTCTCTCTGGATATCCACTTGTCTCTACTTCTATGCTTCACTCCTACCATATTCTGTCTATCCTCCATTATCTATTGATTAAATGAGTTAACAGTTATCTGCAATTGAAAACTCCTCACCTCCTGATTTTTAGCCTATCCACATCTAACCGGGGTTGCCTTTGCATGGCTTTCTTGGCGTTCTTAAGATTTTGCTCCACTCTCACCACTATTTACATCAGGCTCTTTTTTAGCACTCGCATTTTTCAGGGTCCTGTTGATGAGAATGTGATCAATATGGTTCTTGGTACGACTATCAGATGAATTCCAGGTCCACTTGTGTATGTCTTTGTACTGGAAAACAGTGCCACCAATGATCAAGTTGTTCTCCTCGCCCAAGTCGACCAGCTTTACTACGTTGTTATTTTTGCTGCCTTATCCATGAAATCCTACGGTGGATTCTCTACCATTGGTGTCACTGGCTACCTTTGGATTAAAGTTGTTCAAGACAAGTAAGACATAGTGCGCTAGAGTGTTCTGTATTGCCTCCTGTAATTGGTTGTAGAAAGCCTCCTTATTTGCATCCCCTGCCATTTCAGTAGCCACGTAACAGACTGACTGTAAGCTTTGAACTTGAGGAGTTAAATCAGCAGACACAAAACTCTCCTTGCTGGGTCTCCATTCCCGCTTGCATTTGTGTATCCCTCTGTTCATAACCAAAGCTACCACCACTTCATGAAAAAGCGATGTGGTGACCTGAAGCTAGTTGCCCGATTCCGCTCTCGGTCCATCTTGTTTCACTAGCTCCCAGCAAACACGTTGTAATTCTCCATCCTTCTAACTACTTGAGCTAGGCGACCGGTCAGGTAGAGGGTTCTTACATTCTAGCAGCCCACTCGTCATGTACTTTTGAGGATAAGTTTACCATCGGGACGTCACTGCCCTGTTGCGTTTGGCTGTCTTTCGTCATCTTACCACTATTCTGGCCTGTGTTCATCCTTGTTGATATTTCTGGCGATGGTGTCCGTAGCCCTTTTGATTTTTTGCATGAATTTATTGCCAGACCACCAAACAATCTTCCTCCTTTCTCACCCGAGTTTAGAAGCGGCAGTAGTGGAATTATTGCTTAAGTACGGTCAATAGGTATAATATGAAATAAAAAATACTAAACAGTGAGCCTGTTTGGTCATACCTATTAGAAATGGAAAATATCTCGAAACATAGCGAAGGTAAAAAAGTCATAAAACAAGGAACATATTTGGATGTCCAAATTGATAAAGCACAAACTCTTTCCCTCCATGTTACAATAACATGATGCACCCTTGAACAAAATACTGTGACTGAAAAGAAAGGTACTTAAGTATCAGAGCATAATAGTTATAAAGTATTGATTAGATGGTAAAATTTAAATAAAAAATTAGTTTCCAGCGTTTTTTTACGGGAACTGTCAACATTGCCCCGCCGAGGTAAGAGCATGCTATAAATTGTGGAAGAAACATCTGAAGCCAGGAGTTTTACTAATCAAATCTGCAATCAATCCAATATAAAATTTTGTATGCTACAGTCTGAATCGTAATTAATGTTAGAAATAAGCGTGTTTGCCCATTGATTATTGTTACAATTATAATTACGTTTTCTTTGCTCTTGTTGTGTGGTTAGGTGCACTGCTTGTGGATGCTTCGGAGCAGGTTCAATTGGGCCCGAATGTGACTCGTCGGGCCGTTGTTTACGCTGCAAGGCAAATGTTGCTGGCCAAAAGTGCGACACTTGTAAACCAGGAACAGCCGAGTTGCGGAGTGATAATCCTTATGGTTGTAGTGGAGGTAAGACTATGTATTCGCTAAAGCTTAACTGATGAAGAAAAATATCGACGTCAGCTGTAACTGTAAGAAGTTCCCAAATGCTTTTTCTGAAATAAGGAGATGGAAAAACATTCTGGTTTGTCGCTATATTGGGGATTGATAAAGAAAAGTATTGACATCACAAATAAATTTTTATCTAGTCTGCATGATGGCAAGGGCTGGTTTTGTACGTAGACATTCTATAATTCCGATGGAATACTGGATATTCTACATTGTTCTGCTTTGATGGTCTTTGTTGTGTTTTATGATTTGTTAGAAATTCCTGTCTGACTGTAACTCCAATGGAGTCCAGAGTATTTTTAATTGCTCTTCGATGATACTTGTTGTTGTGTTAAATGCTTTATTAGAAATTCCTGATCTGAAAGGAGACTAAATTTAGGAACCTCTTGCTCTTTGTCCAGCAGTAAACACTGGTACTGTTGTGGACATCTAGGGATAGTAAATCCTGTCTTGTGTTTATATGTCATTTCATGTTATGATTTGTAGTGCGATGTAATATAACGGCTCCTCTTTGTGCCGTTTCTTGATCACATAAATATAGTGGCTTTGAGTTTTTAGATGTTACAGTCAAAATTGTGTATTGATGGCTCATATTTTATTTACGGTTTTTATTACATTTTGACACAAAACAAGACAAATGGATCCATTTAGGTTGTGGAGAGTAACACTTCCTCTATTGTTAATTTATCAATCCTTTCTTCCAGCCTGTTGCCTGTTGCTGTGACCTTTTTAGTGCCATATGTAGTCAAAGCAGCCAGTCATATTGCTTGATCCCGAAATCATTGTAACGTGCTGTCTTGCTGTGTTTGTGACGTTGAACGTACTTACTAGTTTTCCTTACTTTGCCTTTAAAAATCAGTATTTAATCCCACGTATTTTCCCTCCAATCTGTGCTGTTGGCATGGGAAAAAGTCGACTCCTAACTGCTCTTCAACGCGTTCTAGCCTTCATTTTTAGGGTCATTTTCATCTCCAATGACATTATCCTGGTATTGAATATGTTTTTAAAGGACATTAAGTCAAGTAAGAATAATGAGACTTGATAATGCTATAAGCCTTGTTGCAAAATTGATATTAGTATGGGGTATATGCCGTACGCAATTTCGATGGTGCAAAAAAGTAAATAGTTAAAGAAATAATATTACATCATGATCAACGCTAAAAAGTGTGTTATTGGAAGTGATGGTAAAATCACAATTAAAATTCGATAGCAGATATACTGCATATGACAATAATAATCCATTTAAAATATTTGCAAAATACGAAGAGGTTGTAATGGAAACTGGAAAGGTGTGTTGTGACAATTTTAATTGATTTTGTTTCTTTACGATTAAATGGAAAAGGGCAACTCTAACATATAAAAGAAGATTCCTGACCACTTAAATAGTATAGTTTCACTTGGTTCCTACCTGTATTCTGAGGAAAAATTTGTTGAAATAAATAAATAAATAAGTAAATAACTAAATAAAAACTAAATAAAATAATAACTAACTAAATAAAATAAATAAATAAATAAATAAATAGATAAAAAAAATGGTTCTAGGTATTAAAAACGTAGAATCATTATCATCAGCATCAGGTCGAGCTTGGTCGACTTACCTTGATTCATTTCTTCCATCCTTCTCTGGCGTCCATTACAGTAGATAATTACTCATGCTGACATCCAGCATTGTCAATTATTTAATCAATAAAAGTCTTGTTTAGACATTCTGGAGTCTCTGTGCCATGCCCGGGGCTCCAGAGTAGAACTTTTCTTACCAGTTTCACCTTGCTACATCAGCACTGCCCAGTAAATCGCAGCCTTTGCTGATTGGTGGTATCTTGCCACATTTCTCTTTGTTTTTTTTATGTTCTGTTCAGAATTTGTTTAGCTTAGCACGGATCATTTTTGTGTATACTCAATCGATCTTCTTATCTAGTGTTGTTTTTAGAGTACAGGTGGTTGAGTCATATGAAAGAACAGGTTGTACTGCTGCTCTAAAGAAGCTCTTTTTGAGGTTGTCTGGCAAATATGATATTCACATCGTATCCAGTTGGTTTAGGACGCTCCAGACGTTCTCTAGTGTGACGTTGGCATCTTGCTCAGTGGAATCAATGTAGCTGTCAAGTTTTTAAAATCATGTTCTTGTTTGATCAAATCTCCATTGAGACTTCTCTTACCTTTTGATGTTTCTTGATTCAGGCAGATAAATTCTATTTTCTCTTCATTAAATTGTAGTCCGATTTCCATTACTGTTCTTTCCCAGTTGCGAAAGATAGACGTTGCATCATTTGATGTGTAAGCATTCCAACACATCAGCTTAGTCAACTGCTATTTTTCCTTCAGAATACCGTCCTCTCTTCTGTTTTGTGAGGATAAGGCCAAGCTCTGTGTTCATATTTAGTTCTTTCCTCAGGATATAGTCGAGGAAAATGATGAAGATGTAAGATAAAGGAGAAACATAACATCACCAAGAAATAATTTTTAAAAATACTTCAATATTACTTTAACTTTTAAAAAGATTTACCTTCGTTACTACTTCTTCTTTTTTGTTTTCTCAGTTCCATCCCAGCAAAGCCCTCCAAGAGTAGTAAACAATGGACCCAGAGGTTTCATTATTACATGGGATATGCCTGAGAACCCAAATGGTTTGGTAATTCGTTATGTACTTTACAGAAACAACACGGTAGTCTACAATGGAACAGGGTTGGCTTTAAACGATACGGGATTGACTCCTTATACTTGGTATAATTATTACATAGTCACTTTTACCGCAGGCGGCTCGTCCCGCAGTGTAGACAGTGAAGTTGTCTATCGGACTTTGCCTGACGTACCGAATGGAGTTTACGACCCAGTGTTTTCCGATATCCGTGAGAGGTCAGTGACTGCTTCTTGGCGTGCACCGCAGTATCCGAATGGAATCATTACAGGTTATATATTACGTTTGACTGTCAAAGGTAGTGTTCCGACAGAACATTATAGAGGGCTTGGATTATCTAAGCAAGTAACTGGTTTATCTCCTTTCACAGTTTATAATTTTACATTATTAGCATGCACTATATCAGGGTGTTCTTCTAGTCAAATAGTAACTGTGGCAACAAGATCAGCTGCTCCAGACAGTCAGCCGGCTCCCTACATAAAGTCATTGCCTGGGGGACAATCCGTTTTTGTGTTCTGGGATCCACCAGAAAAGCCCAACGGAAGAATACTCTTTTATAACTTGTTCATTCGAAAAGAGCCTTTCGTTGGAGATGGGACCACAGTGTCGACAAAACTTGATGCCAACACTCGAAATTACACTGTGAATGGACTTAAACCCTACACCTTATACCAGTTTAGAGTTGTTTCGTTTACTTCGCAAGTAAAAGGGGATACTTCCAGTAACTGGACAACTGGTAGAACTTCAGAAGCTGGTAAGTATTTATTGCAATTTGGTTTGTGGACATATTTGTTTTGTTAGTGAGTGCCTTTGGCCTTTAACTAAATATATTACCGTATGATTATTGTAATCAGTAAATGGTACCTTTCACAAAGTTGACAAAGTATTGAGGTCAAACACAGTGACTTCAAAAGTGAAGCCACTTCGCCATCGTTAGATTGGGATTTGCTCAGTTGGTTTTTAAGCCAGGATTTCATATATGTTTACATGCAGCCTTATCCTATTCTTGTCGTTAGCTATGGTAAATTAAATAAAAATATTCAAGAAGTTAATGCTAGGCCAGGTGTCATCGCATCTGCTGTTATTTAATGTTGTATACATATAGTTCCTAGAAATCGGTATCTATTTTCCCAGTCACAATCAGGGTTATTCCCTTTGTTGTATTGCCATGGTATGAACCCAGTTTATGTATTGTTAATGTCATTTTTCCCACTAAACTGTTGGTTTATTGCAATGGAATAAAATCATAGCTTCCTTTTAGTCTTTTCTTAGTTAACCAATTCCAGTTTCTCTATTTTTTTTAATTTCAAAAGACGGACGGCTTTGAGAAAGTCTGAAGATGGTTAGGATTTAAAGCAAGAGTGATGTTATTTTAGTTTGTATCACAAATATTAAGATTTTAATTTTTGGGGGGATTGATAGAGGAGAATTAGAGAAAGGCAAGCACTTAAGCTCTTACATGTTCCTTTCAAACTGTTGCTTCATAAGCAGCTCAAATAAAAATGTCAGAGTTTTGAGTCCACTTTTCTTTCATTGCAAACGCACACCAGGAGGTCTATAAAATAGTCACCAGACAAGAAAATAGAGCAGATTTCATTTTGTGTTAGATTAATTAGAAGTAATTAGAACTATTGACAATGGAGTAGATTAATTTCTTTTGATCATTATAGTTACTCTAGTATTGCGGCAGCTATAGGGGTGCGTCATATTTGAATTTGAATTAATTTCATCATTATCATCTTGAATTTTTTTTTTCTGCTAATAGCTCCAAGTGGAGAAGGAAATATAAACCCCATAGCCATTGCAATTTCAAGCACATCTGTTAATGTAAAGTGGTCGGTACCCTCGAATCCAAACGGCATTATTACTAGATATCACATCTCACAGTATGTGACGTCATCCAATTTGAACTCAACAACTCAGACAACCAGTGGAAATGTTGAGAATGTAATCTTTTCAAATCTTAAACCTTTTACACAGTACTTTTTCTCTGTGGTTGCTTGCAATAGCGTTGGATGTACAAGAGCTAGCACGAGAACAGTAGCTACAACACTTTCAGCTGGTATGTGATTAAGGTTATCTTTTGTTTTTCAAGTATTCTTTGCAATGTGTGTGTGTATGTGTGTGTATATATATATAAAAAAAAATATATATATATATATATACAGAGAGAAAGAGAGAGAGAGAGAGAGAGAGAGAGAGAGAGAGAGAGAGAGAGAGAGAGAGAGAGAGAGAGAG
>RDPX01000043.1:3704834-3738335 GCA_003991215.1 Morbakka virulenta | reverse complement strand
GGATCAAGTGCCACTGCCTTTCGCAATTGATAAGAAAGTAACCTACGAAATTGATGTGCCAAAAGCCAAAAAGAAAGAGCACAGAGTTTGGGTGAGCCAACCTGGAAGTGGGCTGGACAAACGCCAGTGCACACTACAAATCTGCTTTACTGCAGAAGACAACAAGGTGAGAATAGCTATCTTATTCAGAGGCACTGGAAAACGAGTCTCAGAGGAAGAGAAAGCTGCTTATCATAAATCAGTTGATATATATTGGCAGCAATGCGCTTGGGCAGATACTCAAGTGAATGTTGATTGGGTACGAAATACCTTAAGGCCTGCTGTGGAAAACCTTACCGAGTTTGTTTTATTTTGTGATAACCTGAGTGCACAAACATCTGAACAGTTCTTGTCCTGAGATCAAAGCACTAAATGGGATCGTATGGTTTGGAGGTAAAGATGCTACAGACATATGGCAGCCGGTAGACAATGGCTATGGCGCACTTTACAAGAGATTGATAGGCAACATCCAAGACGAGTGGCTAGAAAGTGAGGAAAACATTGATTTGTGGTTGGGAAATTCTGAAAGAAAACTTACCGCGTCAGAACGTAGAATTTTGATCACACATTGGGTTGGTGAAGCCTATGAACGTCTGCAATCAGAGGAATACAATCAAACTCGATATCGTTGCTTTGAGAAAACTGGTTGCCTTATTACCGCCGATGGCTCAAGTGATTCCAAAATTAAGCCTGAAGGCCTCCATGATTATGTTGTGCCAAAAACATTACCCGTTCAAATTTCTGAAAATGCTGCAGAATGCGTTGTTCCAGTGCCTGCACCAGAGCCTAGCGAAGTCTTAGAGAGTGATGTAGAGGATCCATTCGATGATGTTAATGTATCAAATGGCGAACCCAAAGATGAGGAAACCGATCGTGTATCATCATCATCATCATATTCGGTTTATGATCATATAATGTCAACCATACAATGGTATAATAGCAAATTAGATGAGTATCGAATCTTGTTTCCTGATGGAACAGATGATTATATAAAGCTAGGTGATTTCGATGGCATTGAAATAGTTCTATTGTAAAGACATACATAAACACTCTTAATTAGTTTTTGTATAAGCACTATGTACAACAAAAAAGATAAGCATAAAAGTTTGTTCTCTGTGGCATTCCTCTCAATAAGGCAAAAATTCTTATATAGTGTTATAAGAAACCCTTAAGAAACTTTTCTAGTAAATTTAGGGTAAATCTGTAAGAAACTGGCTAGAGACCCAAAAGCTTAGTTTCTTATAAAAAAACAACGTGTAAAACATGTGTACAGTAGACTCTCGGTATAACGAACCTTGAAGGGGAATGAAAAAAGGTTCGTTATATCGAGAGATTGTTATATCGAAAAATTAAAGAAAAGTGGTATTTTCCCAAAATTAATAATAATAATAATAATAATCAGCACTTTTCGCATCCAAGCCTTTATTTACAATTTCAACTTTTCTGCTTGTGCAGCTAGGAATACTTCTTTTCTAAGCTGTGTCCATTTCGCTCTATCGTTAGCAATATTTATTAACTTTCGTAAATCTTTGTCTGATTCGAATGAAGATATATTAAATGATATTGTTCCTCTTGCAGAAGCTTGACAAATATCTCGGTCTATCATTACAGGTAACGTGATACGTTGTCTAAACATAAACATTGTAGAGCTTTAGACGTACTGAAGGAGAAATTAATGGAAATCCTTTAATTTTTGGAAAAAGCTAGAATTTCGAAAATTCGAACTTGTCAAAACCCTATTTACACTATAAAAACATTCGAATTATTAGATTCGAATCAAATTAGAGAGTCGACTGTATAGCTTTTGTTGATATCACGCAATGCAAGTCCTCACGAATCATTTTTCAAGCGGCTGTTTGTTAGAAATCAGTGTGTCATTTTATTTAAAAACATGGCTGATAAAAATGCTATCGAAAAGATTATATCCCAAGATGATTTACCTATCGTAATATCACAAATGCTTCATAAAACTGAAATCAAAGGCCATCATGTTTACAAAGATGTATGGTCTCCAGAGATGGGGAAGAATTGGAAGTTCATTGTGAACCTGATAGTGTAGTTGACAACTACGCAGTTTACTTAAAAACTAAGGATGGAAAAATAGTTGGACATTTAAAAAAGGGCAAATCAGGGCGTTTTGCGACGACAATATTTTACTTTTTACGAAGTCACGCTGAAGCAGGCTGTACAGCCAAAATATTTGGCAAAAGATTCAATCTTGGAGATGGCGAGGGTTTACAAGTGCCCTGCGTTTTAAATTTAGAAGGAGAAAACAAATTTGTAAATATTTTAAAAGAGCAATTCTTTTCTTTTCGAATTGACCTGGCCAGTTTCATAAGCCTGTGTTATTTTTGCTTTGTTCGCAATCCATTCATGTTGACTACTAAGGAGTAGAACTGATTAGGTTGACAGAAAACAGTGTTTACTTTTTAAAAACTGGAACTTGAAGTACATTCGACGTTCGAATTATTTTAAAACTGTTCAATTGGAAGACATTGCAGTGACTTCATTCCATTTTAGTGCCTTGAGTTCGTTATATCGAAGGATTGCAGGGCAAATATTTTAGGTTCAGTAAATCGAGAGTTCGTTATATCGGAGGTTCGTTATATAGAAAGGATTTATAAGGGTTTGATAAGGCAAGGGAAGGGCCAAGGGCCAGAGGCATCAGTTCGTAATATCGAGATGTTCGTTATACCGGGGGTTCGTTATACCGAGAGTCTACTGTAATAAACTGGGTTTGAAACAGTGCCCACTGCCTCGTGATCATATTCTTTCCCAAATGACTTTTGCCGTTCCCTCTAGCTACCCGTGAGAAAAATAGCTCACCCAAGTGAAAAGCTTGGTTGCAAAATGATCTGGTTAAGAACTTAGTCTCGATAGCTGACGTCAAACATGAAATAATGAAAGGCCTACGCTCTGGTGTCAACCCAGTTTGGTGCACATATATTATTCACTTTGCAAAGTCAATCACGGTATGCAGAAAAATGCATCAAGCGTTGGTAATTTTCTATGTAATTAGATAAACAATGAGTGTAGATGAACAGGTGGACTATTAAATTGATGGGCTGAAAAAATATAACGTTTCAAGTATCTTAGCAGTTATGTCCTCAAAGACCTTAGACCTTAGGTCCTCCCATCCTGAGCAGGATATATAGCAGCGAGACTTCTCTATCGTCTACGGTCATCAGCCACAGCTTGAGCGGTTCTGAGTGACAGCCCTCGTGCATTCAAGTCGTCCCTGAAAGTAGCTTGCCACGTCCTCACAGGTCTACCACGCCTTCTGTTTCCTTCCTTTGGTCTCCATTCAATTGCTTGTTTTGAAAATCTGTTGGGTGGTAATCTTAAGACATGTCCTGCTAGCTTCCATCGTCTCTTTTCTACAATCTTGTGCAACGGTTCTTGTTCTGTTCTTCTATATATCTCCTCATTGGTGATCATATCCCTCCATGTGACACCTAGGATTCTCCTCAGATTCCGTGTGTGGAACGAATCTAGCTTTCTCTCTAGCTTCTTAGTTGTTTTCCATGTTTCACTAGCGTATAATGCTGTAGAGACAACTATGGCCATCTGTAGTTTGATCTTTGTTTTCATGTTAATTTGTCGTGATTTCCAGATATGGCTCATTGTTCTGAAGGTTGCACCGGCTTTACCTAGTCTGGCATTTACGTCTGTTTCTACTTCACCTGACTCGGTCAAATAACTCCCAAGATACGGAAACTTTTCTACTTCTTCTAGTGGATTTCCATTGACAGTCACTTGCTGTATTTGGTGATTTTTCACCTTCATGATCTTACTTTTTCCTTCATTTATCCGTAATCCTACTTTGGCACTTTCAAGTTTAAGTTGATCTGTTATCTGTTGACACTTCGTGACATCTTGGGCTACTAAAGCTATATCATCTGCAAAATCGAGGTCTGTCAGCTTTCTATCATCCTTCCACGGTATTCCAAAACTTTCATCATTCATTGTTCTTCCCATTACAAAATCTAAGCATATTGTAAATAGAAAAGGGGACAGTATGCAACCTTGTCTAACTCCCGAGAACAATTCGAACTCCTCTGTCATTCCGGAGTTTGTTCTAACGCCACACATTGGATGATTGTAAAATGACTTCATGAGAGTAATGATCTTTTCTGGTATGCCATACACTTTCAAAATTTTCCACAACGTTTCTCTGTGAATACTGTCAAACGCTTTACGAAAGTCTATAAAGTTCAGCACAACTGGTGACTGATATTCTAAACTTTGCTCTATGATATTCCTTAAGACAAAAATCTGTTCACAACATGATCTCCCCTCCCTAAAACCTGCCTGTTCCTCTCTTAGTTTACAATCTGCTGCTATCAGTAATCTTTTCAAAAGAACTCTTTTGAAAACTTTCCCGGTAGTACAAAGTAAGGTAATGCCTCTCCAGTTATTGCAATCTGATAGGTCTCCTTTCTTGGGTAGCTTAACTATTACTCCTTTCCTCCACTCTTCCGGTACTCTATTTTCTTGCCAAATCTTGTTAAACAAAGTTGTTAATTCATCTACCACTGCAGTTCCACCTGCTTTCAAGAATTCACTGTTGATGCCATCAATGCCTGGAGCTTTGTTGTTTTTCATTTTATCTATAGCTTTCTTCACTTCGTCACTGTTTATGGGTCCCATATCTACATTCAACTCTTGGGCTGTGGCAATATTACTCCAATCGTACACTGTCTCTGGACAGGGTTGATTGAGGATCTCTTTGAAATGCTCTACCCACCTTTCGTTTTGTTCCTCTTCAGTTGCTAGGATACGGCCATCCTTATTTTTAACTGGTACATTGACGTAACTACTTTTTCCGGAAAGCTGTTTTGCTATTTTGACAATTCTCTTGTATTATTTTATGTCCTCAAAGACTGGAATATAATTAAATAAACTAAATCATGTATTCAAGCAGCATCATATAGGCTTAGGAAAAGAGTCTTTGATAGTCCAGAGCTCATATCAGAAACAAAGTTAAATGTTTACAATCAGTGCATTACTTTACTTCTAATGTACTGAAGCGAAACATGGACCCAATACCACCATCATATATCATCACAACATGAAAGTTGGCCGATCTCTGCTGAGATACAAAGACACACTGAAGAATATACTTAAAAGAGGAGGCGTGCCGCAGACATAAAGAAATGCAGTAGAAGACTGACCGAAATGGAAAAGATGGTTCTCACGGTCAGTGAAAAAGTAAATAAGAACAGAAGAGAGAACAACGAAGAGAAAAATAATAAGCGTTATGATAACAAAATAGAGAAGCCTTTTAGACTGAAAGAAACTTTTCTTTATTTACTGTTTTATACTACTGTCGGTTTACAGGCGTTGATAATTTGAGTTTAAACTTTCGAAGTTTTTTTTGGCATGGTACATACTTATTAGTATTTTTTTTCCGCCGTAGAACCGGAAGACTTAGACCTCCCAACAGTGGTATCTGAACCAACAGCACTCAATATTTCATGGAAAACGCCAATGAAACCAAACGGCCGTGTTCTGTTTTATCAGGTAGACCTGAACGGCAAATTGAGGTATAACGGATTAGGATTTAACGTTTACATTTCTGACCTTAATGTGTACACAAAATATTCAGTGAGGCTAGTTGTTTGCAATGTAATTGGCTGCCTTTATGTGACGCGAGAATCTTATACCGGGCAACTACCTCCGGAAGGCCTATCTAAGCCATCGCTTCGTGTCCTTGGAAGTAAGCGCATAGAAGTATCGTGGTCATCACCTTCAAAGCCAAATGGGATTGTTATTAGATATAATATACAAATAGCTACGGGCAATGCTTCAGTTTTTAGGACAGTTGCAAGCGTAGCAGGGAATGTTGTATCCTACACTTTAACTAATCTTACGGCAGGAACAATTTATTTTGTAAGAATTTTTGGTTTTACCAGTGGCGGAGGATCAGCAAGTAATAGTTCAGTTGCAAGAACTGAAGAGAGTGCCCCAGAGGACATCCCTCGTCCTATCGCAGTTGCAACTGATCCGTTTTCCGTAAATGTAACAATGTTGGAGCCGCGGATACCAAACGGGATAATAATACGTTATGTGCTGTACCAGGATAATAAGGTCGTACAAAATGGAACCTTAAAAACTTACTATGGAACAGGCTTCGTACCGTATTCCAGGCACACTTTTAGAACAAGAGCTTATACCGCTAAAGGTTATGGAGAAAGTGCTGAGACAGTTGTTTACACTCTAGATGCTGCACCTAATGGAACAATAGCATTGTTTGCCGAGGTATTAGGACCTACATCTTTCAAAGCCAACTGGACTAAAGTACAAATTCCAAATGGAGTTATGACTTACAGTTTGTATCTAATTGGAGAATTTTATAAAAATAATGTTTCTGACGGAGCTGCAGTGAGTTACCAAACAGAAGTACAGAAGAAGTTATTTTTTAAGGGTGATACTGGTAAACAAAAAGAGTTTTATGGTGTACTACCATATGACAATTACACTGCCCAAGTCAACGGGAGCAATCGTGCTGGGTATATTTTAAGTAATTTTGTGATGCTAAGAACACCAGGGTCAGGTAAGTCATTTCAAAGGTCTTGTTTATTTTCAGTCAGACTTTGTAGGGTTCATTTTGATCTGTAATTTTCAAGTTTGAAGCGGTGCTATAGGGTGTAGCTTACAAGGTTAACGTGCAGTACTAATGAAGGGCTAATAGCGTATCTATGATCTGCTTTTTATTGCTATTTTGGAAGATGCCATTTTGCCTGGTTTACCATTTGGGATCCCAGTCTTATGATCCTGAGATGAATACAACTGACGTAGATCGCAAAATTTATTTCCTAATCTGACACGATACAAATTTCTATTTAGATGCTAGCTTTTACCTTTTAGCCTTAATTTTAATTGGACTTTTAAAGATTGATGTAGTGATTACGTATTTTGTTTTTAACAATTTTAATTGAATTTATTTAAACAGTGAACCGCAAGATACCGGGAATTGTGTTATCTTACTCTTGCTTATAATTGCGCAACTGAAGTAACAAGACACTGTATGCAAGAAATTCATGTAACAGGAGCGTAATATAAAGCTATTATGTTGATCAGGGTAGAGATAATGACAAATAATGGGGTTCAAAAATGATTCGGGTCAAATATTATTTTCTCTTACATTGTCATGGCCGTTGCTTTATTATTGAGAGATACTTGCTTGGAACTTTTCTTTATGAGTTAGATCAACTTTTGAGAACTGGGAATGGGTGTGTTGCAGGTGAATGTAAGTGAGATTGTATTAGAATAGTCAAGCCTCATTAAGAAGTTCATAGTGGTTACTGCAGTACTTAATATGGTCTTTTTTATTTGTCTCCACAGCACCTTATGGTGTAAAGCCACCAAATGCCTCTGCTATTAATGCCACCATGGCAAGAGTAAGTTGGCAAGCCCCAGGCAGAAAAAATGGTGTGATTAAACAATACAAGTTGGTTGGCAGGTACCCATCGGTAACCTTTGGCAACAGTCTAATGGAAGTAACAGTGGTTGAAGGAAACATGCTACATCACGAGGTTTCTAACTTGCAGCCGTACATGTTTTACCAATTCAAAATTGTGGTGACAAATAATTTTGGTAAAGTTGAAAGTTCCTGGAGTAACATAACAATGCCCGAGCACGGTAAAGTGTAAATATATTTAGATAATAATTAGAATGTTGATAATATCTTTTGGGGTTGTGAGAAATTCAGGAGATGCTTATATATTTCTTTCTTGGAAAGGTTAAACTGAACTTATAATGAGTAAAAATTTTTAAAAAGGGATATTTGTGTAATTTTATTCATTATCTGTCCGGTAATATTTGTCATTAAGAGTTAGCTCGTATCTGATAGAAACCTGCCTAGCCTAGTCCCCAAACTAGCTTGTAACTATTCCAGGTGCTATTTTGACTTCCAAATTTGAAAATAGGTCATGAAAATCCATCTATCCATCTATCTATCCATATCCATCCATCCATCCATAAATTGTCTTTTTAAGGACAGATGAAAAAGAAGTCAGGGCAGGAGATATAAGTTGACTTTGGACTTAAATACGTCCCATGATAATATCTATAGAAAAGACTGATGCAAAGCGTATTTTGTGGATGAGACAACGATTGATAAGTAGCAGTTAGAGCTAAAGCTACTAAGTTTCATGATAACGAAGATGCTAAAATAAACGAGTGACGCATGATGCAACAAACTGTGCTGGTAGCAGTGAGAAAAGCCTATTGAAATACGTCCCATGATAATATCTATAGATAAGACTGAGTAAAAGCGCATTTTGTTGATGAGACAACGATTGATAAGTAGCAGCTGGAGTTAAACATATTAAGCTACATTACATACATTAGATTGAATTCAGAGAGAAACACGTCTGTGAATTCAATAACAAAAATTGAAATATGGATGCATCTGCCCAAGATGTGAAATAGTACTTCATGCAATTATGGATGATAAATTTACAGGAAATAAAAGATGGTCTCCTACACAGTTACTCTTTAGCCAACAACAAGGAAACAACTTTTCTAGAAACAGATTTACCAAGACACTGAGTATAAGAATAATAATATTTTCCTTTTCCACTACATTGTTATATAGCTACCTTTTCCACTTGTAACTGAACATTTTTTTTCCATTATATTTTGATTCCTTAATCCAATCGACTCACCATGTCCAAAACAAAAACTAATATCAACAATGACATAGAAAAGCTGTGAAATGATGATGAGTAACCTTTTAGAAGCAGACCTACCAATGGATTGAATATAAACCCTAAGGAAGAAAATGACAAAGTAATCAAGATCATCGATGGTCATTCCTCAAAATGAAGTACATTGTTTTTAGGCCGTTCAAAAACCTTAGTAATGACAGAAAGAAGACAGGTCAGTACTTTCCAGTATCAGACTGATTCCCTTCATTCTTGATGACAGGGGTAAAATTTGAAACCTCCAAGGAAAATGGAAAACAAGACTCTGATAGGCTAAGATTGAAAAGTTTAGACAATAAAGAAGGTAGCTCAGAAGCACATTCTTTCATTATAACTACCGGAATGGAAACTAGACCAGTGGCTTTAGATTGATCAAGCAGATGAATAGCTTTGGCAATTGACCTATGGATCTATGATAACAGAATCTAAAATCAAATCAGTTTGTGAAGGGAAATCTGGCCAAGAAACACCAGTGTAATTTACATATGAATAGGGGAAAATAATCTATTAAAAAAACAGCCGTTTTCCAGAGGACAGAGGAAAGCAAATCCTATAATAAATTGGAGGAATATTTAACTTTCCACAATACAGTATTGTAAATATTTCCAAACTTACGAGTGCCAAGCTTTTTGAAAAAAAGCGATTTATAAATTCCCTCAGCTTAGCGAGATTTGGCGTCAGAGGCTAACCTTTTTTTCAAGAATTGCTATGGCTTCTGAAATAAACCCCAGGTTTACCAGTTACATCACGTTGAAACTGAATACAGAATTGATTGCAATGAGCCATGGCAGAAGGACAATGAGCATTGAATCATTGGGAGAGAATGGGGTCTGACTTTGTAACTACGACTAGATACAAATGTTTCAATTCCAACTTGAACCCATTCTTTGAGTTAAGTTGCAGCATCAGAAGCTAATTTCCTGACGTTGAATCCCAAGAAAATCACCAAGATAATGACGACATTTATATTAGTCAGCCTGACCACGTTTAAAAGCTTTACAATGGCATGTCTTCTCAACAAGATTTGAAACTTCTACAGGAATAACATGGTCAGAGGGTCCAAAAGGAGGTGATAGTGAAACTGTATAATGCTCAAGAGCAGAAGTCAAAAAAAGATTCTCCTGAAAGGGAAGGTTCTCCTGAGTCTAAATCAGGAAATCTTCTAAGCAAGTCGATACCCTGTGTAAGATCATGAGCAACAGGGAAGTCGTACTTAACTTCTCAGGTCTGTCAGTCTTGTTAGAATGAGGCAGCCAGATCATGTGATGAGTATTAAAGTTACCAAAGGCAAAGATGTTAACAGTGTAATACTTGTCCATATTCTTATCAATGAAGTCTAATACTGTCTCAATAACTGAGAAAGAGTGAAAAGAGGGAAATCAAGCTAAAGTAAATGACAGGTTTATTTTTAGATTTAGGCTCTGATATTCTACAAGCTGGAATAACCTGTCTTGCATGACTAGCAAGATCATGAAAATGAGTTATTGGGTCTAGTCGAAACAAGGATAAATAGCCGTGAGCATAAATATCCCCATTGCTAACACTGTCATTTGGGGTTGTCTTACAAAGCGCAAGAAGGTGAGAAGAGTGAGAAAGAGGATGAGTTGTAACAAAACTCTTTGACATTACTATAAGTCAAAGACAGAGTGTTTTTTCGGATAACGAGTTTTTCCGGGCCTTTGTAGAACCAGTACACTACATCTTGAGACCACGCTCTCTAATGAGACTCAGTCCTGGGTCCAAATATTCTACAGATCTTCGCACGATCGAGATTCTGCTGGGTACTGGGAGCCATTTGTTTGATTAGGACTGTCATAAAAAATTGAAAGTAGAATTATATGTCTGAAACCATCACCTAGACGCAGACCATCATTAATCAAACAAACTAAGCTTCCTGGTGATGAGTATGGTATTAAACGGAGCTACAGCAGACACTGTCTACCACAATTTGTTCTCATGAAAGAGGGATGGTGACGAGGCGACTATATTACCATTGTTTTTGTTGAGACGTCATTTAAAGGAAGGCTGCTAACCAAGGCTTAAGTGACAGTCCTTTCCATAAGACAGACTTAAACTCACCAGACGTCAACCTGGTATTTGAAGGTCTTGGAGTGATGCTATGAAAAAGTGTATTATACTATATTATAGTATAGTATATTATATTATATTATATATTATATTATATTATATTATATTATAGTATATTATATTATATTGTATTATCTTATGTTATATTTAATGTATTGCTCTTTCTGTCTCTCTCCCTCTTAAAATCAGCCCTTGTTTTGATGAATACTCTGAACAATTTGGGCTCTGACCATGACCCCTGATCATAGACAAAGTATGTGAACAATTCTGTTGTAGAATTATTATGCTTATTTAATGTAATTCATTGGAATGGGGAAAAATTAAATTTGTGTATCTCTTTATGATGCTATGTTCCTGTTTTTAATAAAACTGAGCTTAAAAAGTGTTTAAAAGAGCTTTTCTTTCCTTTTTTTACAGTGCCTGAAGGAGTTGATCCACCCAAAATTAAACAAGTTGAGTCAAGAAGTGTATTAATGGAGATTTCAGAGCCTGTGAGACCTAATGGGAAAATTTTACATTATCTTGTTTATGTCAATAACACAGTGAAAAATACCACAAAAAAGCTGCTGGTAGATTTAAAAAGACTGCTTCCTTTTACTGTTTATGTTTTTCGAGTTGCCGCATGTACACGGATAGGCTGCACCCAAAGTCGTGATACAAAGTCGTATAAGACTCTGGAGGATGGTAAGTAATTTTTATTATGACGTTTGAATGACCTTTGAATTAGCTATAACTACTGTTTTTAACTGATCTTAATGTTTTTACCGTTGTATTAAGACTTGGCATGTATTGACATGAGGTAAGGAAAGGAAAGACATTGACCGATCGACGGCCTACTGTTCAGTACCTGTGACACGATGTTATATTGAAATGTGATGTGTTTTTTTAGGGGGAAACAGACGTTTGTTCACATTTCTTCTTAATTGTCACCAATTGATATGAATAAAAGAACATTTATTTAGTTTAACTGGTTTCCTACGTACTAGTGAATACCAGATGAATTACTAACGAAAGTTAAGTAATTCACATTATAATGATCACGAGAAGATAAATCTTCTCTTGGATTTGTATTTATCCTTGTTTTAAGAAAAAGTGCTTGAAAATGTACGAGTTAAGATAAGAGAGGACATGGGTAATAGGTAGGGTTGATGAGATGGTAATGGAGGGTCTATAGTTGTTGTGTTATACGAACTCCAAGTCAAGGCTTCTTAAGAGTGCGATAGACATGAGTGGAATGTGAGGCGTTTTTTCAGAACTTGACGCCTGTTACCAGTATCACGGCTGGTGCATCTTATTTTTTTCGTGTCATGAATTTGTTGGTTTTTCGCCTCATGCTTTCAGTTGCACAACATTAACTACTTCTGGCCACTGTACTCATCAATTTGTTCTGTAAGTTAGTCCACAGGTTCTATAATTTTTGTATGAAATAATTGGTATTTTGGTCTCACTTATGACATGACAAAGTAAATGACGAGGTTACAGAGTTTGTAACCTTGCTATTTATTTTGCGGTTACAGAGTCAACAGATACGGAAAGAGGTGGTCTCTGTCGCGATTTTACTGCAATTTTTTAATCCTTGGCAACTTATAACCGTACTTCGTACTGTGTGTTCAAGTTGGTATTACATAGACGTCAAATAGAATCTCCTATTCTATTCTATTCTATTTTATGCTATTCTATGCTCTTCTATTCAATGTTATTCTATGCTATTCTATATTATACTATTCTATTCTATGCTATTCTATGGTATTTTATGCTATTCTATGCTATACTATGCTATTCTATGCTAAACAAAGCTATTCTATGCTATTCAGAGCAAAGCAGAGCAGAGCAGCTTATGGCAGAGCACAGCAGAGCTTAGCATAGCATAGCACAGCATAACAGAATGTAGCAGAGCTTTGCAAAGCAGAGCATGGCATACAATTGCATAGCTTAATATAGAATCATATAGCTTTAAATAGCATACTATAGCATGCTAGAGCATGGCATAGCATACCGTAGTAAGCATAGCATAGCATAGCAGAACATGGCATAGCAGCACATGGTATAGTAGCGTATAGTATAACATGGCTTAGAATAGCAGAATATAACATAGCAGAGCCTAGCATAGCATAGCATAGCATACCATTGCATGGCATACCATGATATGATATAATTTAATACCATATGATATGATAATATAATATGGTGTAATGTAGTTAAAGTATATGCAGATAAGATATCGATTTATGATTTTGTTATCTAAACAATGTTATATAGTGCATTATGAAATGTTTGTTCATGAATTAAGTCGTAATTGCTGAAACTAGTTTTACAGTAATTTATAAGACCTATTACATTGAGCTGCCGGCTTGTCTGAGAAGGTAAGGTTAACCTTGTTAATACAGACCTTGCATTTGTTTTGATAAGGTAATTAGTTTTTTTTAGATTTTTCTCATAAACATGTAGTTGGATTTATACTAAGTTTATGCTTTGCTATGCATTTTATCGTAGTGCCCGAAAATCAACCACCGCCATTGCTTATCGCCAATTCCTCTCGAAGTGTTATTATAACTTGGAAAGTTCCTTTAGTGACTAATGGAATCATAAGATCGTACAGAATTGAGCGGCGAAAATCAGGCAGTCAAATTTTCACAGTGGTCCATATCCTGAATGCAACAAGTTTGGCTAACAATAAATATGTTGATTCAACAGTGAAACCATTTACCTCATACGATTTTCGAGTTATAGCTCAAACTACTGCTGGTGGAACACCTAGCCCCCCAAGCACTATTAAAACGCCTGAAGGAGGTGCGTTAATATGTTATTTTGTTTTTTTTATAGGACTATACTTGGTGTGGCTTGTGTAACAATCCATATTTATTAAGACTAGTCTCATGTGTGCTTAGCGCACTTGGTTGCTGATAGAGAACACGCATTTGTTTTTTAGTTTGGTTTTTATCACCTTTGTTAGATCTTCTCTGTTTAGAATAATGATATTGACCTTTTTCGAAGTCACTAGGTTGAAGCGATTGCCAGATTTGCAGCAATGAATGTAGATAGTCTCTGTCATACTTTCCCAAATCTTTCACCTGAGGCTATTGTTTTTGTCTTTAAGACATTAATCTTGCCTTCCAAGAAGTATTGTTGTCATCTTTTGGCTCCAGCTCCCTCCTGCTCTCTCGGCTTCTTTAACCACATTCTTCATCGTTGTATCTTCGTTTGCTGCTCAACTCCGTTTCCTTTCATTCCTTGTCGGAATGTTGCATCCTCTCTCTTAATCCGACAGATACTTCTGTAGAAACTCTTCCAACAAGCTGCCTTTCTTATTCTTCTATTATTTCCTTGAAAGTTTTTATTTGGCTTACATGTCTTGTCACAAGTGATTATCGTAATATGATCTTGGAATCTGTTTCCAACAAATCGTAATATTCTACCAGGTTCTTCCTGGGGATATCGAAACTATGGAGCCCTCTTCTCTTCTCGTGGTTTTCGGATAAGGGTTGATTCACCTTCCTTGAAATTTGATAGTACATCAAAACATATGATTGGTCGCAGATGATTTTTTAAGGGACAATTATTAGGATTATCATTATTATGATTTTATTTCGAAGACAACAAGCTCAAGGAGCTCTTGCCAGAATGTAGTTTAAGGAAATATACTAATTCCCGGTAACAAATTGTTTCACACCCTATTCTTCGTTTATGTATTGTCGTTTCAAAGTAACATAGAGAAAATAATTTCATTGTGGAATAATGGTTTTAGAGCAAACAATAAGCATTAGCAATATGCAGTATATTGTTTTCGCTCCTGCTATTGGTATTAAAACAGAAGTTTGACCAGTGCTTTATTTTTATAGACCCAGAAGATATACCTCGACCAAATGTTGAAGCCTTGGGTCCATCAAGTGTTAACGTTACTTGGAAAATGCCACGTATTCCCAATGGTATTATTACGCATTACTACATAAAGACAGCCGGTAGAATAAAAAGGATAAATGCCACTGCCCCGTTGACCTATACAATAAGTGGCCTGCTATCATATGTGGAATACAACATTGTAAGTATTGTATCGTTTATTTCCATCAATTAAGCAAAATTAATATTTACAATTATCTACTATGCATCCATGTATCCATTCATGCATCCATCCACGCATCAACCCAACCGTGCATCGATGTAACCATGCATCCCACTATCTATCTATCTATCTATCTATCTATCTATCTATCTATCTATCTATCTATCTATCTATCTATCTATTTATCTATATAACTAACTATCAACTTTCCTGCCAATTAACGTACCTACCTGCCTTCATTCTTTCCCACCTACCAACCTAACGATGTACCTACTAACTTATCGACCTACCTGCCTACCTACCTACCTACCTACCTACCTTCGTACCTACCTATCAACCTACCTTCCAACCTACCTTCCTACCAACCTATCAACCCACCTCTTTCCCTACCTATCTACCTACCNTACCTACCTACCTTCATTCTTTCCCACCTACCTACCTAACTACGTACCTACTAACTATCTACCTACCTGCCTCCTACCTACCTACCTACCTTCTACCTACCTATCAACCTACCTTCCAACCTACCTTCCTACCAACCTATCTACCCACCTCTTTCCCTACCTATCTACCTACCTGCCTACTGACCAAACTTTCTACCTACCTACCTACCTACCTACCTACCTACCTACCGACCGACCGACCAACCTTCCTACCTACCGACCTTCCTACCTACCTACCTCCCTGCCTCCCTTCCTGCCTGTCTTTCTATCTACCTTCCTGCCTACCTTCCTTCCAACCTTCCTTCCTACATTTCTTCTTAACTTTGTACCTAACTTTCTACCTACCTTTCTGCTTAGTTACGTACCTACCTACCTATCAATGATAAAAGTAGAAAGTAATGAGGAACATAACGACTATGATGATGTTATGGACTCCAAAGTTCATGATATTTTTAACGTGCTTGAAATGCCAGAAAGCTAGAATTCTAAATTGAGTTGATAGGATTTTTATTGTTTTATCAGGCGTACTACTTGATTTTTTGCTTTTGATTACTGCATTTCGTACTTGAGTGTTTTTTCTATTACATAATTTTCATTAGAAGAATATGGATTCAATGTCTTATTCTTGTATGTTAATTACACTAAAGCATCCATAATTGTAAATCCTGGTTAACTTTAATAGTAACCTTTATTATGTAAACTGACTTTTTTGGTCTGTAAAATCTTGACCACACCAGTCTCAATACAATGTATCATTGAAGAATGAAGTATGTTAAATCTGGTTCAACTTGCAGGTAATCAGTGCGTGTACCATTGGTGGTTGTGGAGATAGCCCGGCTGCAAAAATACGTACCTTTCCATCTGCACCTTTTGGTCAACGGCATCCAACTGCTGAAATTCTTTCTGCTACTAGCCTAAGAATCAGGTGGAAAGCCCCAGAATTTCCAAATGGACCAATCCAATACTTTATATTGGAACGGAAAACTGTAGAAGATGAAGTATCGACTAATCGATCTAACATTCAAATTTGGATGGAGATATTCCGAGGCCTTCGCTACGTATTTGATGATAACAACCTTGGTATTTTTTCTCTGCAGCAGTATAAGGTATATCTAGTTGTTTTTTGAGAGGGTCCCTATCGATTCTGTTAGAATGGTGTTTGATCTGGAAAAAATTTAGATGGAAACTGTTTAAGAAATGTTTTCTAATTTGTATGTGTGCTGGTTCATTAATAGTATTGCATTGATATTTAGATTTTTATATATTCTACTTGCTGAATTTTGTTTTATTTTTAAGAAAATGAGAACTAAAGCAGGAAAGAGAGAATTTATTGAAAAGGAAGTACAATTTAAATAGGTTTGAGGTATTTTAAAGGTGACTGTAGACACGACGAAGCCAAAGTTAAGTTAATATTGATTGTTATGCCATGAAATAAGCCAAAAATCTTTTTCGCTTGGTCAAATGCATAATGAATAAAAAGAATGAATCATATTATCTATACCTGGTAAATTATGTTGACAATTTTTAGCATGCGCCGAGGTGTTTTTCAGAATCGTTCAGCTTACTTGAGGTATTTCGTTATTCCTACCAATATCTGCCATCCGGACTGAAACTCAGTTATTTTATCTGTCATTTTTTGCTTTGCCGTTACATTAATAGTTGCCCAGTTATCCATTTAATTTTCTTACATGTGCTCCCTGTTGTTTTTCTCTCACTTTTCCAGATAACTGTTGTTACTACAGTAGGAAATTCCACCAGCAATATTTCCATGGCTTATCGTACAGGACCTGCTGCGCCCCTTGCTGGAGTTACCGTATTTGTTGCTCCGTTAACACATACTATTGTAAACGTAACTTGGGTCTTACCTTCGATTAGTTTGCTGCGTGGCTCACCAAAAAGCTTTACCATTACTTATCAAAAGGCTGGAATGGTTGCCGTGAATGAATTTCAGACAGTGGGTGAAAATGTCCGACAGATTAATGTCACCGGCTTATTACCAAGCACGACTTATGCTTTCAGGGTAAGTTAAAACCACATTTGTTGTGGACGGAGCACAGGTTTGAATTAAAGCGCCGATAAAAGGTTTTAACTGCAGTTGATGATCAATGCGAAACGATGTAACTTTCTCTTTTTTTCTGATGTGTTGTTATTTTTCATATGAAAATTGATTAGAAATATGATAAGCTCATGTAAAAAATGCATCCCACCACTTTAGTAACTTAGTTTTGTTTTGCCAGTAAACAGGGCGTATTGTGTGGTATATAGGCTTGTGACGATCGATAAGAAGCGCGAGCATTGGCTCCATTGACAGAGACGGGTCGCCGAAGGGAAAAATTCGCTGTAGAAAAATGACTTTAGGTTCGAGTTTTTTATTTTTTGATTAATTATAACAGCACACATAAAAGATGATAAGCAATGATTGTAATCTCCCTGATAACGCCTGCTCATTTTCTCCAATTTTCACCTTTTTTACTGTGAAATTTAGCATAAAAAAACCCCAAATAATGGTCACGGAAATGTGCTTAAGCAAATTCGAATGCTCGGTCGATATGACAGTTAAGCGTTCGAACGAGGAAGTTTCAGCCACTTCTGAAAGCTCGTGCTCTATTTTTGTTCTAAACATGGACTACTTGTATACACTCCAGCACACTTAAGAAAGAGACAGTCTTGTTGCTTTTTAAAAAGGATTTAGAGATTTATTAATATTGTCAAAAAGACGTTTTCCTATAACCTTTAGGGGAAAAGAATATGTAAAGCTTCACCAGGACGACCTTTGCTTTTTCATAGGACGTACTTATTTTGAAATGATGTCATTGTATTATAAGTAATTTTAGTTTATGGAGTTTCGTTTTTCACGCTATTTTCTTGGACCACAGGTTGCAAGTTGCATGTTTTCCTTACTGTCATCCGAAAAAATCCGCACAGAGGTAAACTACATGGAGAGTGCATGCAACGAATATAAATGATAAAGTAAACGCTTTAGCTGATGACGACTAGGTTACAAGTTGTAATATTATCCTGCCGATGCCTTGCAGATTTCTAATATAGTTCCTAGCACTGAAAGTCCTTACTCATGGCTAGTATATAGGACAGTAAATGATTCTTGGCGCAAACTTGAATGCGCCAAAGATCAATACTAAAAATTAGGATTATTTTCCTCCTCTGTGTTTTCGCTGACACTCGACTGGACCAAGACGCCGGAATAAGAAAATACAAGTTCATTGATTTTTTATCAGTGGGATAAACAAAGAGAGGATCCAGGAAGACCATCACTTTTTTGTGATTGGCCGAGGAAAACAAGAATAATTGAAGACAGCGCATTACGTTTTGTGACTGTCTGTCTAAAACAGTTAAAGGTTATGTACAAATACTCTTTGTATACAAAGAGGAGGTGATGGAATTTGATAAGAATTGCTCCAAGTGGAAAGCAGACGTGGCTCTGGTTATTACTTTTACGTAATTTTCAAAGTAATTGGCAGATCTAGGTCTGCCTGAAATGTAGGTATATGAATTTATTAGATGAACTGGTTGCGCAATTCAAATAGCCAATAAGCTCGTCGATTGCACAAAAATGAATTTGACCATAGCCTTATTTCGTTTATGCCCAGTGCATTTTTTGTATGTTATTTACGTTATAATTTACATTTTTGTTTACATACAAATGTTTTTCTTGAATTAGACTGTCAGTTATAGTAATAGTTTTGTTGTTCGATTGATTTTTTTCTTTTTTCTTCTCCATCAATACCTTATTTCTTATACAATGAGGCCAGTTATTTTTAACTGAAGTTTTGAAAACCATCAGATATGAAATATTAGTCTCCGATTCGTCAAATTTTAACATCTACAACACCCTCTGCAGTCTACTGCGGATTATTGTTGATGCTAGTGACTTTATCATGGAATAAGTTGCTGCTGTTTTAAATATATAATAAAATATGATTGATAAAATTTTTGATTTGTTTCTAGGTTAAAGTCAGTAACGGGGCTGGTGAGAAAGACAGTACATCTGCGGATGCTAAGACTCTTGATGGAGGTATGGTGTACTGCAGTTTGCTTTCTTGGTTGATCAGTATGAGGGAAATAGCTAACTAATAGTGCAGGGTTTGGGCAGGAATACCAGTTATCTGATCGGGGTGAAAATGTCCAGCATTGACTTTCACGAGAATTTTTTATATCGATGTGACAACTGACTTTAAAACTGTTGGAGCATATTTTTTTAGAGAAAAGATCTGACCTAGTGACATAAGAACGAAGTTTTGTCATGACTACTATACAGAGATCAAGGCAACACATTTATCCTTTTGAGAATATATATTAGAGACGACTTTTTAGAAGGGTCGACGGAAGACTCTAGTTTTCATTAAAACTGGTAGAATTTTAAGAGAAAAGAACTATATTAGTATAATATAGTATTTGTTTCGTTTATCGGTGTTTGACTTGAATCGGCAAATGTGTAAGAACAGAGGTTTAATAAGTAATAAGCAGAAGTTTTTTCTGTCGATGTAACATTTGAATCATTACCAAATTCCACAAGTATAAACATTTCAGCCATACAGTGTGGACATATAGTTATAAGATAACAAAACAAGAAAGCTACCAATATGAATTTGAAAGTAATAGGATTCAAGTTTATTAGCTTATACCTTGTGAGGACTTATATCAACTTCACGGAGGTTAGGATTCATGCAAGTGACAGTTAAGCAAACTTTTAATCAATTAGGTCCTTTGGTCCAGATCTAAAAATTTTAAGAGTTATGTTCTCCGACGTGCTGTAGAATTTACCAGCATCTGTAAACATCCTATTTTCCTGTGTAAAGTTTTATTTTTGTTACAATTTACTTGACCATTTTAGCACCAGAAGGGTTCGATCGCCCGTTAGTCTCCGTAAAGTCAGCAACAGAAATTCGTGTCAGCTGGAAGCCACCAAGAGTGCCCAATGGAAAAATCACTCATTATACCATTATCGCGTAAGTACACAATTTGAAAATTTTAAGATTTTATCTCTACTTGAAACATTGTTATTAGAAATCCGTATTCCTGATTGTAGTTGCTCATTAGCAGCTAAAAATATTTTAACGGAGTTGAACTTTAGCAAGCTTCTGTTTTCATTTCAGGTTATTAACCACAAGTTAAATAATGTTAAGTGATAATTTTCTCACAGGCTACCTGTCGAGCGTTAAAAGAGGAAAGAAAAATTACGACGTATATACTTTTTTGGCGATAATCAAAATTCTATTAAGACGTTGATAATTTGTAATAACTAATAACGTTAAGATCAAAATAGGATGTTTCCATAGCAGCAGATACAGCTAACTATTTTACAATCACAAAATCTTCTATATACAGACAGTGTTGTGCACTACACCCACAAAAAGATAGAAAAGAAAAGGAAAAGGGGTAGTCGTATAAAGAATTCAAACAAGTTAAAAATTTCTTCAATTGTATCAGTGTTACAATAGCAGATTTTTGCTTACTGCATTTTAAAATTTAATTGATTTTATATTATCTTTGGTAGAATTTTGACTGTTTTTGGTATACAGGTGATCACTTTGACAAGAGTGGTAGCCGATAAGTAGTAGCTACAATTTACCGTCAGACGTCAGGAAGAGCATCCTGCCAAGAAATTCCTCACTACCACAACAAAATAACACTGAAAGGCATCGCCGGAGCCCGTGTATAGGGAAATAGGTGTTAAAAAATTAGACAAACTCATTATTAACGATCCCTCTGTTCGAGTCTTGTCACGAATCTAAATAAGGCACACCCAGTTTGTTTGTCATTTAAAAGTGACAATCTGTTAAAGCTGTGCATGTTTCATGATACATAGAACCAATTCTCTTCCTGTGGATGGCAAGTATTCTTGTGAAAGACGTCGCAAGAACTCGTCAGAGGGTGTCAAAATTGACATTCAAATATAAGGTATTGCAGGAAAGATCATTCAAGAACGTGTGGTGCGGGGTTCGACTCTATGAATTTCTCGTTATTCATTCACAGGTCGTACGTATCCAAAAACGTTAAATAGATGAAGACAATGATAATGATCACACCATTTCAGGTCTATATTATGCGTGAAATGTTAATTTTTTTAATTTATTGATCCCGTATCATCTTAGGATACAAAGCCAAAGCCAAAAAAAGTAACAGTGTTTTGAACAAAAATGAATTGTTAAAAATGTAACATCGATAGCTTAGCTTAAGGATTAAAGGTCCACAGAAGCCTAAGCCTAGTTCGAGTTAAGTTTATTTTATAATATTTTTCGTTTTCTTTGTGTCTTCAAAATCTCCACAATAATATCAGTATGACTATGGGTAATTACAAAATTTGGTCTATAGGGTCACAGTGATTGACATGGGTATTATCTTTTCCAAAGATACAGGATCTTCTTTTTTGTCTTTCGACTGCTTTCTTTCAGGGGTCACCACAGCGGATACCTCGTCTTAATCTTGCTCCGTCCATGCAATTCTCCCTTTATACTCCAGGTGCTTTTATGTCTTCTTGTACTGCCGCCATAGATGTTCTTTTGGGCCTTCCTTTCTCTTTTTCTTTCTCCTGGTATTTTAATCACAAGCATTCGTTTCCCAATGTAGTCTCCTCTTTTGGTTATCTGGCTGTACCATCCGATTCTCACCTTTCATAATTTGTCCCCGAGCTTTCTTGCATATGCCATACTTCGTTAGCGTTCGTTGTGAATTTGATCTAGCTCTGTGACTCCCAGGCGCCACCCGAGCATCTTCAGTTCAGCTACGTTCAATTCGGTCCCCGGCAATCTTGAAATAGGTATAGTTTCTAGTCCATATAGCATTGGATGTGGTACTGCCACTTTATAGACTTTTCCTTTCATTTTCGTTGTTACATTCCCGTCATATTTTTGTCATATGAACGTCAATTTTCCCCAACTCCTCCATTCTGCCTGCGCCCTCCTCTTTACCTCTTTATTACAGTCTCCTTTAAAAAGATTTTAGAGCAGCAATGGAAAAATCTTATCGCAGAAATCGTGCTTGTAAAGATACTGACCGTGATTAGATAGGACCTCAAAAATAATAATTAAAAAACAGTTGACCAATTTTTTTGACCCGCGTTATAAGCGATATTTTACCTCTGGCTGATTTGAATTTTCACTTTGAAATGCCACAGCTTGAGTTTTAGTTTAACTTTTTGACCTCATTTCCACATATTTCTTAATATCAATCAAAATTGTTGTTTTATCTATTTTGCCAGTTAGAATGACATATTTTTTTTTTGCCGAGTTAGAAATGGAAAAAGCTATGACAACGTTTCGGGAACAACAAATTTACACGTTCAGGGTGGACTGCGCCCTTACACCACCTATCAAATTCAGGTAATAGAATGTTAAGATGTGTGTCGCATTTATGTAACTTTAACTGACCAATACTTAGCCATTCTAATCCACCTTATAGTTTATATCAAATAGGACGGATTATTTTTAAATATAAGACTAAGCCTGAAGGCGAGGTTGTTTCGACATCAAGCCCAAAATAGTGCATTTTTGGAATAGATCTAAGACAAGTACAGTATGTTTTCGACTGCAGAAGTATTTACTGGTAATGGAGGCTCCTAAAAGATGGTACTTGCTTTAAACATTCTGCTCCAACCTGTATAATTATTTGATGCAACATGAGGGAATTTTTCCAGCTTGTGTTTTTTTGAAACACTATCTCTGGGCGACGAATTATAGTTGGTTTCAATGGCTGCCCATAAATAACAATTTTATCATCTGCTCTTGCCACAAATCCTATAAAATCCACAAGTTTGACTTCCCTTAAACCCAAATTCTGATAGAATTTCCAACCCACCTGAGTAATATTGGACTTCTAGTTATCATATCTGTTTTAAGAAACTTGATGAAATTGATAGGTTCGATTAACTGAAGAATGCGTAATATCATGGGCAGTGTTTATACAATATTCAAAAGCTCCTGACTGCACCGACCATGAAAGTACCTGTAGAAAAGGGAAAGAGATGACACAGTTTAAATATGTAAAAGAGCTTAAAGGCTTCCAGAAAGCTCTGAGTCAGTTAGGCTGGAAGCTCCACGTTGGGTTTCTCCAAGAAGATTCAGACTGGAGGTAGAAACACTTAACCAGATGTGAGCAGAACTTTGCCAATTGTTGTGAAGGAAAGCAGATCATACACTTGATAAAAAACTGCAAAACTGATTTTTTACTCACGGTTCCGCCCAAAGGCATTATAATTATAATGTTTAATGTAATTTTTCGTTTTGTTAAGTGTTGTTTTATGAACAAAAAGTAGGTAAAAGAGTATGCATGATACATATGATGTTAACTTTACAACTTGTCATGTATGCCTGTGTACGATGGTATTTATTGTCTTGTTTAGTTAAAACTGGCCATATCGGCATGACCAAGCTTGTCAGTAAACATTGTTTTACTTGCTTCAAATATATTAAGTACCATTTGTCTTTTTTTTCAAATCTATAAAGTAACTTTTTGCATGGTTGCCTTTTTTCAGTTCTCTATTTTGAACCATGCTTAACCAGTGTCAAATTTAGTTAACCAAGGTGAACTATTGTGCTATTTGAATTGAGTGCCTCGAGGCACTAGTTTTTTATCGGACTGTTTCAGTGTATTTTTTAATTTTCCAACCGTCTTC
Source organism: Morbakka virulenta (assembly GCA_003991215.1). Lineage (NCBI taxonomy): Eukaryota > Metazoa > Cnidaria > Cubozoa > Carybdeida > Carukiidae > Morbakka > Morbakka virulenta. The sequence continues at coordinate 3,714,362 of RDPX01000043.1, read as the reverse complement.
ACACATCCCTCATTCTTTTCGAAACAGTTTTACTGGAATAACCTTTCCTGCCCCTGAATGGGTGACAAGTATCTTTAGGAACATTAACGTTATTGGCTGTGTCAACCTTTCGGTATCATGATTTTCTTTCATATATTTATAGGTGACGATGTTTGTTTATGACTTGTTTTTTTAACACAGTGGTTAGTAACCATTTGGACTGTGGATTCTCTTAAATTCCTTTTTCTTTATAATCATTGTAATACTTGTAAAAAGGGGGAAAACGTCCTACACAGCACACCTTTTTATATATCACGAAATGTTTTGACATACATTTGACATTGAATATCTATAGCTGAGTACAATTGTTTCGTAACATACCGGTACTTTTGCACCATATTGTTTTGACATCGTTTCTTGCGAAGCCGAGGGAAGGCCATTGAAGACATTGTTGAAAACTGTAAAATATCATTTAAGCTTTATTTTTATTTCTTTTATTCCCTATAACAATTAGGTCCAAGTCTGCACGGTGTATTCTTGCGTAAAAAGTGCGAGCGTAAATGCTCGTACGGACGAAGCAGGTAAATTCCCTTTTTAAATTACCCCGTAATCTATTCAGTTCACCTATTCATTTTTTGTAAACTTGAAATTATTGAAATCATTTACACTTACAATGGTATCCTCCTAAATTAATCTGCTAACAACTCCATATTTTTGACCCCGTAATAACTTAATACTTGATACTCGGTTAACCGATAACATCAAAAGACAAAATAAAAAATCATTGAGCTTACAAATTCTCCCTTAGCTGTAATTCTTTTGAAAGCTAACATTGCCTTAGCCAATGTTGATGTTTTGTTCACTTGCCACGTAGTGATGCCTTTAACTAAAGGATATTTAGACAGAAGAAATGTGGGCCGAGATAAAAGACTTAACAAATACTAGTGATTTATTTTTATTTTGTCACATTTCTCGGTATAATAGAAAGCACCAGTTTTTGTAACACATTTTGCTTACCAAAAAGCAATTATGTATCTTGCGTCATTCGCCGGATATACTCTCAACAATTCAATAATGCGCTCCTCAAATTATTATTTTTCCCGGTTTGTCAGCTGAGATTAAAATTGGGAAAGCGACTTAACTGGTTTCCTAGTTAACGACAGATACTGTGTTACTGTGCATCGCATCTCGGTATTTTGCTAAAAAAATTATTGGGAAATTTTATATCTCCCTTTTTGTAGTGTAAAATCCGGTTTTTGTTAGACTGACCGCGACACATCTGCCTGAACACTTGGTTCTGCAGTCGTCATAAAATATGCCTTTTTAGCAAGGGTTATCTTTGACGATATGTAGTTGGTTTCAATGGCAAAAAAACAAGCTATAAATTGCAGCTTAGTTACATAATTTTTATCATCCTATTATTTCACTTTGGATTACTTACTCTGCTAGATGTTCGATAAGGAGAAAGCATTCATTTTTTGACTTTTATGCTTACGTTCTTCCTTAATCAGGTCGTTACTTAATTTTTACTTAATTTTTACGTAATTTTTGTTGATAAAATCCTCTGAAGTCAAAGTCCGAGACTAGAAATAAGGAGTTTCAAAGATTATCAGGTAAGGACAGTTTGCTGTGAATGTCTTTCTCACTGTACCAGAGCTTCTTCTGTACGGTGTTAATTGTTATAGATAGAATAATTTTGACGATAAATAAACTTTTGTTTTACAGGTCCAGCAAACCTGGATGCACCATTGCTGACTCCACTAACCTCCAGCTCCATAAAGGTCAAATGGGGTAAGTACTTGTTCACTATCGAATCGACATAAAAAAATATTTTTTCTAAACCAACATGAGAGATTTATACAAGCTTTTCATGTTGTTATCATGATCATATGCCCACCTGCTTACAAACTTCACTGTTGGGCGTGATCGACTGAATGAAGTTTAGGAGCTATCCTTTTTCTGTTAGACCTTATAAGATTAGTGAGTCAACCTTGTCCTTAATTCATTTCAGGAGATTTTTTACAAGCATTACTTAGTAGCTATTATCGCTCTGAAACTCCTACAAAGCACAGTGACTGCCCTTGTCCTTTATTAATGGTCAGGTAACATGCACGTGTAACTGTAACCAACTTCAGCATCCATTTAAGAAACAAGAAGGATATAGAAGAAAAGACAGATTGGTCTGAAAAATGTAAACAGCAAGGTCCAGGCAGCATTTTGTTTCACTCAAAACACAACGAAAAAGGCCATTTAACTTACCTTTACTAGCAAAAGGAAACCAATAAAAAATATAGAATTGAAATGAAACTTTGCACTTGGTTAAACGACCTATTCGGGCAGAAAGTAGCAGAAAACTTTCAACTGTGCGGGGTTATAGTAAGACGGGGGTCCTATGACCATAAATAGACGAGTGACACTTGAAAATCAGAGAATCCAAAACAATGGGCGAAACAATCGAAACCATTCTACACCAACAAATTCCATCGCTACCCTCGAAAAATTGGCACAGAAACATGGCAAATGCTTTCTATAGCAGTCCATTTACAAGTCGTTTTTCTCGAGCTAAAAGGAGTTTAGGAAAAACTCGTGACTTTATTGCACATCTGCACGATAGACCGGACATTCGACAGATATTTGAGAAAAAACTACCGAGTCTTCTAGGAGAGGTTCCTCCTACAGACATTCTCAAAAATCCATTGTTTTGGCGAGGTCACGTTGTCTGGGATAGTAGTATATATGCTTTTTGTTTATAACTTTGGTACCTTGGGATTGACAAAGAAACGAGAAAGAACTTATAATTTATTTTATAGACAACAATTGCAGAAGTTCCTTAGTTTTGAATCTCCACCACACAGCAATACACAAATGTATAAGCAAAGAGACAAGCAAAAGGGCATCTTTGGAAATATTACATAATAAATGGAAACTGTTTCGACATGGTCTACTACTACATCCAGAAATACTAACACAGAAAGCTATAAATTATTGTTTTGAAAAATGCAAATCAAAGAAATTTCGTGTAAGACCATTTATCACACTGCCAGTTTTATTAAACAATGACATAAATAGACTAAAGAAGTAAGAAAAAAGGAAGAAAAATTACAGTATGACCGAACTCAAAACAATCCACGATTTCGAAAGCCCAGAGAAAGGCAAACTTGAACAACACTAGTTAACGACATTTGTGCTGCTGGTAAAACAGAAGAGAAGTTAAAGTGCTGCTTTGCATAAATACCTATTTTATATATATATATATATATATATATATATATATATATATATGCATATGTTAACAATGAATTTCCTCTGCTATGCTAGGCATTTCCTTCAGAATATCTTCATTTTACTAGGAATTTAACGATATCACTAGTTTTAGTAGCATTTATATGTCTTGTATACGTCACTTAAATGGATATTTACGTAAGGAACTTGCCATTTACCAAACGTCAATGCCAAGAGTTCTTCGTGTTTGTAGGGTTGCTGTGACAATGACAAAATGAATATGTAAACAAGTTAGAACTTTTGTGACTTAAGTAAGCTCCANTTTATATATATATATATATATATATATATATATATATATATATATATATATATATATATATGCATATGTTAACAATGAATTTCCTCTGCTATGCTAGGCATTTCCTTCAGAATATCTTCATTTTACTAGGAATTTAACGATATCACTAGTTTTAGTAGCATTTATATGTCTTGTATACGTCACTTAAATGGATATTTACGTAAGGAACTTGCCATTTACCAAACGTCAATGCCAAGAGTTCTTCGTGTTTGTAGGGTTGCTGTGACAATGACAAAATGAATATGTAAACAAGTTAGAACTTTTGTGACTTAAGTAAGCTCCAATCTCAATTACATACCAACTCTTCTTTCCCAGCGTCACCTCACTTATGAAAGAATTAAGAACAGAAACTTTTTTCAGTTGGTGGGTACCATGTAACTTGAAAGACAGGATTATGCCCCCGAGAGCGCCGTTTTCGTCATCTACTTGTAAACAAGCGTGGAAAGTTGATTGTTTAGTTGACTCCTGTGTGCGAACAATTTTGAGATGTTTTTAGAGTTGATTGGTCGTTTAAAACATAGCATTGTATGAGTTGGGCCGCAGAAAGTTCGGTCGCATGTCGTACATACCACAGGGAGTCGTTTAATCAAGCCTACTGTGTAGCAATTTCCTTTCGTCGAGATCAAAAAAGGTCACACATAGCAAAGAGTCGCTTTATTCAGGACGTTGGTAATACAGTCTTGACTACTTTACTCTATAGAAACCCTGATACTTTTCTTATATTTATTATATATATAATGCCATGCAAGATTCACTTGGTGGCGCGGGTGAATATTGAGTGTTGTCGGTCTGCAATTTTCTTGAAGACTGTTCTACTTTTTATTATCTTTGTCTTTCTGATCTGTACTCCTCTCCCTTTATCTCTACAACTACTAAAATCATTATTTTTACTGTTTTCTATGAGAGAATCTGTTGCACTTCTGTATAAATATATTAAACATCCCTGGGCTTCATAAACTTCTTGATGGTGGCATTTGGCCAGTGCTGCTGGGGAGCCACATATTCTCTGTGATTTTGATATAAAATCCTCGAAATGACAAATGTGGTCATCAGCTGATGATTCAAATTGTTTTATTTACCATCCAAAAGCCATATGTATCCTTTTGATCTCTTTTCTTTTCATGTAAAAAATTAGGTTGTTCTCTGACTTGAGTCTTACTCTCTATTGCAACATACTCTTTGTAATACAAGGAAGTCTTTTACTATAACTATATCTCTGTTTTGTTTGCCTACGTCTTTGTTTCTGAATTATTTATACACCCCTCCCCAACTTCCATTTTTTCCAGAATAGTTTTCTACCAGCATTTTACTGTACATCTCTGCTGAGCTATATTCAAAGGTCTCAGTTATGTAGAACATCACAACTGAGAAGAGTCTATGACTCTAAAACTATATAAACATATACAGTATACACAAAAATTTATTTGATTACTTTGTGTTTGTAGCACCACCAAAGGATCAGAATGGAGTAATGGTTGGATACAAGGTGTTTAGAAGAAAAATATATGAGTGCCCTAAGCCGTAAGTATATTCCGTTTGAAATTATTGCTTTCAGTATTGTATCACCAAGTAAATGTTCTGATTCATAATTTAACTTTTATTTGGACAGTATTGCTTCCACTCTTTCCAATCATTCTTTAGAGTAGTGTCACATGTAATGCTTGAAAGATTGCCCAGCAGGAAACAAAGAGATGATTCATTATCACCTAGAACATGTCAAAAGATGATGTAGTGCACATATCTCTGCTTTTATCTTTTTTCTTGTTTTTATTATTATGTTTTGTTTTACACGGGCAGGTCTTATGCCATTAATTACTTTGAAAGACCAAGTCCCCTTCAAACTGTCTATCTCAATTAGTTTGTCACATTCCTTAGAGCCCTTCTCACATCTGCCATGACTCTTATCATCATCGTTATCATCAACTTCATTATTATTATATTTTTTTTTAATTATTATTATTATTATTATTATTATCTCATTTTTACACTCTGTGTCTGGCTGTTGTTATCGCCGCATTTTTATGCTGATAGGCGAATCGTAACAAATGACCATGGTCTATCAACATTTCCTTTTTTCCCTTAAAACTCCAGTACTTTCCGCAAAATCCTGACAGTTCCTAATAACGCAGTCTTTTGAAGAACTCCCAAATTATAGCAGATCTCAAGCTTTCCAACCCACTTCTCAAATCATTTTGTCACACATCACAGAGCTCCTATCACAATATGTACCACTTCTACTCTCTTCAATTTCCACAGTCGTTTTATCTCTCTTTTCAGATCTTGATACTTTTCTACCTTCTCCATTTCCTTCTCCTCAATATTCACATCTATCGGTATTGCTATGTCAATAATAATTGCCTTAGGTTTTTTCTTGTATACTGAGATTAAATCTGGTTTCCTTGCCTTGATCACATTATCACATTAAATATTTGCATCCCATAGCAACTTCACATCATCATTCTCCACATCTTCTTCTGGGGCATATTCGTACCATTTTTCACTGCATTTTAACCCTCTTTTCTGGCACATATCCCAATGAATCTTTCTTACTACATTATCATGACGCCTCTTGTACTCCTTCTGAGCTAACTTATCACAAGCACTGATAAAGTGTTGCACTTTTTTACCTTTTTGGCCACCGAATCGGCATAGAAGGCTTTCAGCCGTTTTGTCAATGTGATACTTCACATAATTCGTCCTGGTCCATTGGTCTTGTGCGGCACATATCAAGGTTTCTGTCTCAAACTTTAAGTCACATTTTGGCAACCATTGTCACGTTTTTTCCTTCTCTACTGCCTCTGGTAGATCTCTGATTAATTGTCCGTGTATTCTCTTTCTAATTCACCTTTGTGTCGCTTCTTGTTCGTTTCTTGTCTTAAGATCTCTACATTCCTCCAGTACACTTGCATTCAATTTTTCAAATTTTGCTACGGCCTTCAAAAGTCTTTCCTCGGAATTAGAGGCATAAACTTTCAAACTATTCGGTTCTTCCTTTAAACATCGCTCTACATTTATTGGGCCCCTTCCACCCTTTTCTTTTCACATAAAACCTATCAACATCACTCTTTGGGTGAAAAGCTCCCGACATTGTCATTATTTTCCTTGTCTCCCTCTCCAAATCTTTGAGCTTGTTTTCTTTCCATTGAATGACGTCCGCCCCATACCGGAATATAGCTACTGCCCATGGGTTTGCCGCAGATATCTTATTTTCCCCATTTAGTTTTGATCTAAATACTAGCCCTAACCTTCTTTTCTATTATTTTCCAATTGTCTCTTTCATTTCAGCTTCTTTGATTTTGTCTAATTCCAAAATTCCAAAATAAGTGTAACCTTCCTCTCCAACCTCTTTCATCATTTCTCCATCCATTAGCTTAATTCCTTCACTTCTTATAATTTTCCCTCTTTTCAATGTCAAGACACCACACGTTTTCTTACCGAATTCCAAGCCAATGTCCCTGCTGAACACGTGAACGGTCCTCACAAGCACATTCAGCTGATCCTCATTCTTGGCGTATAACTTCAGATCGTCCATAAACAGCAAATGGTTTACCTTATACTCCTTCTTTCTCCATTCATAGGCCGCATTTACCTTCCGCCAAATTAATGATAATGGTATCATACTCAGGACATACAGTAATGGTGGCAGACTGTCTCGCTGAAAAAAAAGTTATTGTTATTATTATCATTATTATTATTATTATTATTTTATGTTTTGAATTTGCTTTGTTTAAATACGATCAGTGCCAAGTCTCACCCTGGGACCTCAAGCAACAGAAAGAATATTAATAATGATAATAATAAAAATGTTATTATTATTATAATATTTATATTTATTATTTTGTTATGTTATTATTAGCGATGTTATTTTATAGTTGTGTTTTGCTTATCAAACCAAATGTTTCAGAATGGAACTCGGCCACGATCCAGAAAATGCTGTTTATATGTTGTTTTACGGTCAAAAATGTTAGTTTTTTGAATTTGTTTCAATTACAATATCTCTACATACACGTACTGCTACTGCGATTCATAAAAATTAAGTACCAGTGTTTGTAGGGTAAAGGCTAGCCTTTTTGCGCTTTTTGCCTTGTGCTCTCCAACATGATACGGTTTGATTGTTATGGATTGAAAGTTAGGTATCCATTTGACATGGGGTAGTTTCGTCCCAGCAGACTGGTGACTTTTTTTTTCATTATATTAAAAGCAAAATTGTATTTCATCGGTGAATGTGAAGGGACTATTCCGAGGTATATTTGAACCAGCGTACATTATGTAGTTTAATAAGAAGATAGTCAGCGTCAGAGTTTTGCGGAAGTTGACCAGGAGAATAACTGATGGAAATGCAATGTAATTATACATGCAGGTTATATCATCCTAGTAGGTAGTACTTGGTTTTACTTAAAATTTAAATTATCGGGGTTTTTTTTCATTTTTGAATTAATGTGAACTAGGACTCTTCTTTAATTTTTTGAGCTTGCTTGGTACCATACTACAAAATCTCTTGGGCATAGAAAACGCTGTTTTATTTTTTTTTATTAATACTAAACAATCAACTTTATCAATTAAACCTGTAGGAAATATGTGTTGTTTTATTAAAAGCCCTCATGCCACCTTTTATTGTAGGCCAGTCCCACGAAGAAAATGTACTTATATCGTGTGCCCAGTCACTATGGAACTATGTGGCACTACATGCTACAACCCAAAGGAAAAGGTATGAAAAATTAGATATAGTAAGTGTAGAAAAAAACAGAAAACTAGGTGACTTTTTATCAAATGTTTAACGAAAGCGGAAGGTTCAGTCGGGAGTTTTGATTTTGTTTTCATTAATGCGCACCTTTTCTGGTGTTATTGTTGTCTTTGAGCAACTCGTCTTATTACGGATAGTTCTTCTTGGTACATTTGCTAATGGATTGAAAGAAAATTGGATTGTACTTCTCAAGAGGTACAACAATTAAAGAATGAAAATTTTCTTCATCTTTATAAAACAGAAAAAAGAGGAAAATGTAACCCAAAGAAGAAACACATGATCCCAGCAAATTAGCTTCCTTTCCACCCCATGGGAAAAAAATACCTAAATTTTTACAGTTAAGAATCTAAAAACGTACTTTCAGTTCTAGTCAGCATATTTCACACTGTGGGGCACAACTCTCAAAGATTGAAGATTGAAATAGAAATATTGAATGCACATGCAGCTTTGTCAAACGTTTTGGAATTTCGAATGGCATCGTACTAAATTGGATGCTTAAAAATACTTTTCTAACGATTAATGAATCCCGCTGAGCTGCGAATAAAAAAAAGCTAGCCTTACGTTAACACAATTGCTTGATTATTATAATCGACTGACTCCAATTTTAATGATTGTATTTATCATTTTATTATTTTTGTTGTCAGTAATAAGAATAGGAATAGTCATAGTCATAGCCATAGTAGTAGTAATAGTAATAGTAATAGTAATAGTAATAGTAATAGTAGTAGTAATAGTAATAGTAGTAATATTAGTAATAGTAGTAGTAATAGTAATAGTAATAGTCATAGTCATAGTAATAGTAGTAGTCATAGTAATAGTTATAGTAATAGTCATAGTAATAGTAATAGTCTTAGTAATAGTCATAGTAATAGTAATAGTAATAGTAATAGTAGTAGTAATAGTAATAGTAGTAGTAATAGTAGTAGTAGTAGTAATAGTAATAGTTATAGTAGTAGTTGTAGTAATAGTAATAGTCATAGTAATAGTAATAGTAGTAGTAATAGTAATAGTCATAGTAATAGTAGTAGTCATAGTAATAGTCATAGTAATAGTCATAGTCATAGTAATAGTCATAGTAATAGTAATAGTAATAGTAATAGTAATAGTAATAGTAATAGTAATAGTAATAGTAGTAGTAATAGTAATAGTAGTGGTAATAGTAGTAGTAACAGTAATAGTAATAGTAGTAGTAATAGTAATAATAGTAATGGTAGTAATAGTA
>RDPX01000043.1:3686365-3704821 GCA_003991215.1 Morbakka virulenta | reverse complement strand
GTCATAGTAATAGTAGTAGTCATAGTAATAGTCATAGTAATAGTCATAGTCATAGTAATAGTCATAGTAATAGTAATAGTAATAGTAATAGTAATAGTAATAGTAATAGTAATAGTAATAGTAGTAGTAATAGTAATAGTAGTGGTAATAGTAGTAGTAACAGTAATAGTAATAGTAGTAGTAATAGTAATAATAGTAATGGTACTACTAGTAGTAATAGTAATACTAATAGTAATAGTACTAGTAGTAGTCATAGTAATAGTAGTAGTAATAGTAATAGTAATAGTAGTAGTAATAGTAATAGTAATAGTAGTAGTAATAGTAATAGTAGTAATATTAGTAATAGTAATAGTAGTAGTAATAGTAATAGTAGTAATATTAGTAATAGTAATAGTAGTAGTAATAGTAATAGTAGTAATATTAGTAATAGTAATAGTAGTAGTAATAGTAGTAGTAATAGTAATAGTAATAGTAGTAGTAATAGTAATAGTAATAGTAGTAGTAATAGTAATAGTAGTAATATTAGTAATAGTAATAGTAGTAGTAATAGTAATAGTAGTAATATTAGTAATAGTAATAGTAGTAGTAATAGTAATAGTAGTAATATTAGTAATAGTAATAGTAGTAGTAATAGTAATAGTAGTAATATTAGTAATAGTAATAGTAATAGTAGTAATATTAGTAATAGTAATAGTAGTAGTAATAGTAATAGTAGTAATATTAGTAATAGTAATAGTAGTAGTAGTAGTAGTAGTAGTAGTAGTAGGAGGAGGAGGAGGAGGAGGAGGAGGAGTAGGAGGAGGAGTAGGAGGAGAAGGAGGAGGAATAGGAGGAGTAAAAATTTAAATCATATTAGTTTGAATAGTCATTTTTCATGGCTGAAGAGAAACCTTCCAACTTCCAACTTAGATTTTGACTCGGTTTTGAGGGGTTTGAGAGTCATGCCTCATTAGAGGACATGCATGTTAGTATAAATTACAGTATTCTAATAATTTCTTGGCTGTATTAAAAATTTTCTTGAGCTTCAGTGTACATTACTCTTGTTATTATTGTTGTTGTTAAAATGCCTGACAACCTAGGATTTATATAATAACAATTGCCTAATAGTGTAGTATTAGTGTTGCATGCTTGCTTCAATGGTTAGTTATTTTGTAACACTTTAATTGCATGAATATGCTCTCTTCCCTTTTTCAGCATTGTTGTAAAGGAACACTTCACAATCTTGATGCAACTAAAACTTGTTGTGATACCAATTATCTTAAGAAAAACGCTCCTTCAGACGTCTGCTGTGGTGGTCAATTTTATCCTCTGCAACCAAATTATAAATGTTGTTTTAGTTTCTATAGACAAGTTTTACAAGGGTATACGTGCTGTCAAAGTAAGAGCAATGTTGTTGTTGGCATTGGTAACAGCTGCTGTGGAGGTGTACCCTATGATTTAAATGGAAACAAAACTTGCATATGTGATCAGCTGTTTACGAGGCAAGTCGTACGTTTTCTGGAGTGAAGGGATTCTCTTTGCCCCAGTAATTTTAATTTGCTATATATTGTTATGGAGTTGTGGGGTGAGGGAAAGGGAATAGGTACTATAGTTTTTTAAAACAAAGTATAATACTGATTAATAGCAATAGTAATTTACCATGTCTGAAAACATCCGCATTACAACCTATCTGTTTATCTATCGATCGATCTATCTATCCATCTATCTATCTATCTATCTATCCACATCTATCTATCTATATATATATATATATATATATATATATATATATATATGGGCTACTAACAAGACCTTTGTCATTAATTTGAATAGAATGAAATGGTAGTGGAAAACGTCATCGATTGAGTAACCCTTGGTGGAGCTTTAATAATGGGCTGGTATAAGCCTTTTGCTGGATTAAAGACAATGCCGGATAGGATACATTGCATAGGTCATAGATAACACTTTGATTTAACATCTGGTTGAAATGTTCTTAATTTTATTAAAACAAATGTTCTCGAAACATGTTTGTTAGAAAATTTTGTATAGAAAATAATGAAAAATATGAGCACCTTTACATTTTACTGAAGTCAGATGGTGTTGTATCCTGCTCGTTAGAAACATATGAAAAAGGTTCTTGCTTTAACATTACGTCGAACTCCCAAATGGTTTGACAAGCCCAAAATATGATGGAAACTTAATGATATTTCAGATTTTGGATGAACTTTGTTTAATAGTGGAAGCTACTACAATCCTTGAATTATCAAATCGACATTAAACATTTTCGTAATAAGCTGTTTCAAGGATACATTTATGGTGAAGCCCTTTTTTTAATGATGCTTATATGATGCTGTATCATCGTCTTTAAAAGTGATAAAAAGGTCGTGCTACTTTTTTTTCTTTTTTCTTTGTAGGAGAGTGCCAGCCATTCGAAAATGTTGCGGAGGGATTGTTGTAGCCGCCACACAACATTGTTGTGGCAATGCACTCGTTGGGACTGCATATGATTTTGATAGTACAAAGAAATGTTGTGGTGCTCAGTATGTGAAAAGCCAGGATACTCTTTGCTGCAAAAATGACTTGGGAGACGTCAAGGTACAACACTCGCTCAACACCCCTGTAGTGTTCCCTTTTTTAGAAACCCATGAAAATTAATCGATTTGTTTACCTACTCGTCTGACTGACTGCCCATCTCCCTTTCGCCCCCTCTTTCTGTGTGTCTGTCTCTGTCTCTGTCCCTCTCTCTCTCTCTCTCTCTCTCTCTCTCTCTCTCTCTCTCTCTCTCTCTCTCACACACACACACACACACACACACGCACTCCACTCCATCTATCCATTTATCCATCTATCTATCTATCTATCTATCTATCTATCTATCTATCTATCTATCTATCTATCTATCTAACTCTCTATCTATCTATCTATCTATCTATCTATCTATCTATCTATCTATCTATCTATCTATCTATCTATCTATCTATCTATCTATCTATCTATCTCGATTCATTTATTGTTGTTATTTTTGTTATTTTTATTATATTATTTTTTATATTTTATTGTTATATTATATTTCCATATTTCTTATATTTAAACCATTCTCCCATGTATATATCCATGTATATATCCATGCATGTACGAACATAGATGCGTATGTATGTATGTATGTATGTATGTATGTATGTATGTATGTATATACCTTTATGTATTAACGAGAATTTGTGAATATACATATGGCTCCAATTCTCTTTTGTGCTTTTCGTGCAATTTTTGTTTTATTATATGATATTCAGCATTGTGGTCATACTGTTATTTTACAAATTTCTATGATACTGCTGCAATTTAGGTTTTACGTAATTTACAGCAACTTCTAATTTTCAATATTTCGGTCAAAGCCTTGACAGTATTTTGCATTTCGTCCTTAGATATACAGCCAAAATACATCAGTCCATAAATGCTGTGGGATTACAAAGATACAGCTTAATGACAGTTGCTGTACAAACAGAAGTTTCGATGCCCAAAATGGTGTATGTGCTGACACGTCAAGCTTTTCTGAGTATGGTTGTGGATATGGCAACGTTTGCAGTCTCGATAAAAAGGACAGAGCCGTATGCGATCGCTGTGACTTCGATCGTACTAAGTATTTTTGTGGATCTGTGAAAGGTTTCTTTGATCCATCTCAAAAATTAAACCATACAATAGAATTCTGTCGCTCGGTTTATGTAGAAATATTGCAGAATGCATTGGATCCCACTCGTTTCGAATTGGTTGATACTCAGTTGGAGCCTCATATGCAATACGAGTATTTTATTGTTGCTATCAATACTATCGGAAATGTGAGTAGCCCAATGGCCATGGCGAGGACGCTCATGGCTAGACCAGAAGGATTATCAAGACCAAACCCTCACGTTATTTCGGATACGCAAATAGCTGTTACTTGGGTCGTGCCTTCGAAGCCAAATGGTCGCATTTCAGCATATAAGCTTTACAGAGTGGACTGGCAAACTAAAGTTGAAACTATCACCTATTCTGGTCTTTCTATGTCTCATTCAGACAAACAAGGACTGGAACCAAATAAAGGGTATCTTTACAAGCTTAGTGTCTGTACTGTTCTTTGCTCTAATATCACAGCCTTGTCTGTTGTTTACACGAGACAGGCAAAACCAGAAAGTGTATTACCACCAGTTCTTTACCCTCTTTCATATTCATCAATTCAAGTAAATTGGACCGAGCCAAAAAAACCCAATGGAAATATCATAAGATATAATGTGTCTATGCTTATAAATGGGTCATATGAGAGTATCTTACCCCATGGTGACTATGGGCTTGGTAAGACTGCAGTCGTCACTGGCTTAAAGCCGTACACAGAATACATATTTCGTCTTGCTGCGTGTACAATAATCGGATGTACTAATGGGCCGTCTGCTTCAATACGTACACTGGAGGCTCCACCTGCATTTGTCCTTCCACCATATGTTACAGTTTTGAGCTCCAGAGGAGTTGAAATTGAATGGCGAACTCCATCCATACTCAATGGGCGATTGCGGTTTTATATTTTATACAGGGGTGCACAAGTTGTTTACAACGGAACGCAGTTACTGTTTCGTGATCTGTCCCTAGTCCCAAATACCTTCTATGTTTATATATTAGAAGCATTTACCAACGGAGGTGGTAGGAAAAGTTCACCAGTTAACGTGACTACGCCAGAAAGTAGCCCCGAAGGAATACCGGTACCCTTTATCACTCCCAAGACGTCGTCAGAATTGTTTGTTTCTTGGAATGCACCAAGTAAACCCAATGGAATAATAGTAAAATACAGTGTAATATACAATAAACCAGGAGGTGATAAAGTTATCATCCCCTCGTATTTATTTCAAAACCGTACAATAAAGAATCTTGAACCGTTTACACTGTACGAAGTTAGAATTGAAGCCTGTACTTCGAAAGGTTGTGGTACTGGCGAAAAGGCCACTAATCGAACTCTTGAAGCCCCGCCAAACTTCCAAGATATTCCATTGCTGCTTGCCAAAAGTTCCACGGTAATAGACTTGAAATGGAGTCCACCAAGGGCTCCAAATGGTATTATTTTGCAATACGAAGTAATAAGGAGACAAGGACCTTCTGGATTACAGTATTTTATTTACATTGGATCCCAGTTAGAGTATGTTGATACTGGGTTAAAAGCGTATACTTCTTATCAGTATAAGGTTAGATCAAAGAACAGTGTTGGAGTTACAGAAAGTTTGTGGGCGCAAGCCACTACAGGTGAAGCTGTTCCCAGCGGTATTGACGCCCCCACTATTTTTGTTGTAAGTGGTACGCTGGTTCATGTATCTTGGCAACGTCCTACGTTACCTAACGGGGTTATTATTCAGTATCAAGTTAGGCTTCGACTGTTCAGTAAGCCTGACAAAGAAATAATTGCTCAGTGCTGTATCAAGAGTACTGTTTTTAATGTGTCAGTAGCAAGTCTTACCCCCTCCGTAACATACGAATTTAGAATAGCTGCAAAAACCTCAGCAGGTACCGGGTTTAGCGGCTGGACGGTAGCACGTACAAAGGAATCACCACCTGGAAGCATCCCTGTATTGAAAGCTGATACAAATCCAGAAGGTAAAAATGATGGTTCAGTTATGAAAGTGTTTTGGGACTTACCTTCAAAACCAAATGGTATTATTGTTAATTACATTCTCTTCCTTGAAAACTTCGTGGTATATCAGGGAATTAAGCAAGAAGCGATCGTAAGACTTCTGCTTCCATTCAAAAAGTATTCTTTTATCCTCCAGGTATGCAATTCAGCAGGTTGTACAAAAGGAAATCCACAGGTCCTTGTGTCTGGCGAGGCAGCACCAAGTGGCCAATTAACACCAACTTTTGGGGTGATAAACTCGTCTAGTGTAACTTTGTTGTGGAAACCCCCAATATCAAGCAATGGCAAAATTTTGTTATATGAAATACTCAGAAGGGAAATGGGTACTTCTAGAAAGAAGCGGTCCGTGACAGCGACGACCGTAATTCACAGAATCAACAGCACAAACGCGGCTTCTTATCAGTATACTGACAGGGATTTGAAGCCATATAATTCATACGAATACAAAGTTAGGTCTGTTAACAGTATTGGAGTAGCTGAGAGTGACTGGGTCAGGGTACAAACAACTGAAGGTCCACCAGCTGGCATTCTTCCTCCCATTTTAACACCGTCATCGTACAGTATGCACGTCCAATGGAAACCACCACTTATTCAAAATGGAAAGATGCGCTCTTATGAAGTATACAGAAATGGATCCAGCCGCTGGTTGACATCTGGGCTTCAATATACTGACAGTGGATTAAGACCAGCAACTGTTTATGCTTATGCAATTAAGGCTTGCACTGGAGGTGGTTGTACGTTTGGAAACTACTCTACGTCAGTAACAAAAAATGCAGCTCCTGGTTCAATGAAGCCACCAGTATTGACTGCAGTGAGCTCTCGTGGAGTAAAAGCACAGTGGTTACCTCCAGAAATTCCCAATGGCGTTGTCAAGCTGTATAAGTTAAGACTTGTACCAAACGAACAACCTGTGTATGAGGGGGTTGCTTTGCAGTATACTGTTCAGGGGCTACAGCCTTTTACTCTGTATTCCTTTACAATATCTGCTTGTACCGTGTCAGCATGTACTCAAAGTACACATGCAACTATTCGAACACAGGAAGCTAAACCAGAAGGTTTGGAGAGACCAACGGTATTTGTTAGAGGATCTAAGGAAATTGAAATTGTTTGGACACCACCAAAAAGACCATTTGGTATTATTTTGTACTATTTGCTCCAACGGGATACCAGTGAAGTATACAATGGTACTGACTTGAGGTTTATTGATAGGACAGTACATCCAGGGAGGAGATATATGTATGTTGTGGTAGCATTTAACAGTGCGGGATCTGTTTCTAGTAGTGGAACGTATAGTCAAGCTACGAGCCCAAGTACACCCGAAAATGTTTCTGCCCCAATTTTGAATGTTAAGAGCTCATCATCGATAAGTGTTATGTGGTCCCCGCCAGGCCAGCCAAATGGTGTTATAGATCGTTATTACGTTATTTACGGAAACAAAGAGTTGTTGGCAGGAAACAAATTGACATTTGCTATAGACAATCTTTTGCCATATACAGTGTATAATGTGAGGGTTAAAGCCTGTACCAAGGTCGGTTGTTCAACCGGAACAGCTGCATCTGCAAGGACATTTGAGGCACCGCCCACGAATCAGTCAGCACCGACGTTTGATAGTTCATATGTATTTGCTAGAAGTATCAGAATTCAGTGGACACCTCCTATGTCACCTAACGGTGCTATATTATCTTATGAACTACAGAGAAAACGTGGTTCCCATCTGGATGGAGTAGTTTACAAAGGTCTTGCTTTGTTATTTACAGATGCAAGTTCCGCCATTCAACCAAATGAAAGATATGATTATCAAATTACCTCATTTAACAAAGCTGGAAGTGTAACGAGTGCTTGGTCAACGGTTACAACAAGAAGCGCTCCCCCTGGAGGAGTGTATCCAATTTTTGTAAATTCAGAAGACATTAAAGCCACCTCTTTCGTATTTTACGTAACACAACCTAAGACACCTCATGGTATAATAATATCTTTTAAGCTTGAAATTATTGGACTTAAAAACGTATCATTGAATTTACAAATGAGAGGTGAAGTAACTGGCTTGACACCAGCTACAGCATACAGAACTCAACTACAGGCTTGTAATGCAGCAGGATGTGGTTTGAGTCCGCACAAAGTTATTACAACTTTACCAGCTGCACCAGAAGGGTTTTCCGTAGCACCAAGAATCACTGCAAGAACCAGTACATCATTACAAGTGGCATGGGATGATCCAGTAAAGCCAAATGGAGACCTGAAATGGTACGTGGAAATTATTTGGTTTCGAGTTTTCGAGTATTCGAGTTTTTTATGTGCCATATCAAATTGGAAAATGTGGTATTAGTTATTTTAATATAGTTTTACTTCTGATGATATTTTAACAATTAGATACTTTATATTGAGTGTATGACTGCTTTTCCACAGAAAGAAAATGTGGCTTTACGTAGCCAATTTTTAGGGAATTGTACAACCATTCCAGGAGTTAATAACCCTTTGGCCCTTGTCTGATCTCCTTAAATATCTAAAAAGTTTCATTCTTTATTTCCTCAAACTCACGGTTTGTTGGTTTGGGTTTTAAATTTGCCTTTTCCCCAACCATTCCAACGATGAACTTGTTTTCACTAATTTGTAAGTTTATGGATACGTTTGGCGAATGGGGTGCATGGAATAGGATATTTCCTAGGAAGTTGATAAGTTGTGGATGCTGCCTTGCTTCATAAGCTTTCTGGTTATGGTATTCGTGGAAGTGGTCTTTGGTATCCTTAAATCTTAAAATGCCTTTCAAACTGAATGGACTTATATCTGCTGAGTATTCCATTTACCCTGACGTTCCTCAACATTCAATTCTTGACCCAACTCTCTTCCTTCTTTACATCAATGAACTTGGGCAGTTTATCAACACCTGTGCTGACGAAACGCCCTTGTAATCTGTGTTTGAGTACAACGAATCTAAGCAGGAGCAAATCAAACTTGCGGAAGATTTGGAGGGTGATCTTTAGGGTGTCAGAGAATGGAGAACGAAGTAGGTGATGTTTTGGTAAAAACCTAACTTCTATCTTACATTAAAAATCTGAGTCCATATCTCCCATCAGTATTCATAAGCTTTTTTCCGATGTTAACCCTGGTGAAGTTGCTTTTACTCTTGAGGAATGTTAGTCAATGAAGCTGCTTCGTTTGCCATTTTCTACAGATCTTTCTTGGGGTTCTTATATTTAATCGTTTGATAATTCTGCTTGTAAAGAGGTTGGTTATTTGTGTCGTGCTAGTGTGACCCATACGCCTGAGGCCATTTTTATTGCTATAAATCCACCATCCGTTCTTGTATATGGAGTACTGTTGTCATATCTAGGCAGGTGCTCCCTCATTTTATCCTAATATTCTCGATCGAGTTCAGAGACGTGTTTGTAATTTGATATGGCCATATTTTGCTGCTACTTTTCATCCTTTATCTCATCGACGAAAATGTGGCTTGTCATAGACGTTTCTGTATGTATTATCATGAACAGTGTTCTAATTAGCTTTCTCCCCGCTAGTTCCAGCTCAGTTCGTTGCATCTCGTGTGACCTGCTTCACTCAACAGCTTCTTCCTTTTACAGTTATTACACCTCGTTTTTAATAAATTTTCTGTGAATGTAGTTTTTTCTCCGACGACTCGATTGTGGAACACGTTGAGTTCCGTGTGGTTTCCTCCATTATATGACAAATGTTTAAAGTCTAAAGTTAAATCTTATCTCAACTCCCCCCCCCCCACCCTTGGCGTTTCTGCACAGTTCCATATACTCCGTGGCATTTTACCTTGCATTGTTTTTAACCAACAATGAAAAAAGAATCCACTTTGGAAGCTGCTGAATGATTTTATTTTTACTGTTGACTTTTGGTTTTTATATCGAACATCAAAGATAGAAAATTATTTGAAAGATCCTTTATTTTATTTAAACATGTATACAGTTGTATTTAATGGGTGTGGTAAATATGGAAGTCAAGTGACTATCTTCATAACATTTATTATTGCATCTAGAATTTGATGGGGTATATCTTCATTCAGTGTATCGAAACTACACCCATACCAACACAACAAAAAAGACTTGGTGCTTTCCACATGTTTTCAACCTTTGAGGAATCTCAGAATATAATGATATACTTTACTGAAAACGAAGTTAACAAACTAAGCCCAGGACGCTTTTTAAACTATGCAGCTTCTTCTTTATGGTTATTTTTAGTAGACAAGACCTTTGCTAAAAAGAATGATTTTTTACGCAAATTTGGACGTAAAGCAAGAGTAAAGATAGTGTAACCAGTTTGATCCAACAATTCCTAGATTGCCCAGTTCAGTTTTATTAAACTGAACTCCTGAATGCGATGATAATTATAATATCATTTTCATTCTTTTATTGCAGGTATATTGTAAAGGTACGATTTCCATGCCCACAACCTACTTTACCATCTCAGCGATGTTCACCATTGCAGTCAGCAGTAAATAACAGCCTTTCTAAACTTAAACTGTTGGAAAATTTGCTTCCGTTTTCCGATTACTTCGTCAGTGTAAGTGTGCAGAACGTCATTGGAAGTGCAACATCGCCCGAGGTGAAAGGAACTACCCTTCCAGAAGGTATATTTTTTCTTAAAATATTTTTTGAGTATTGTTATTGGTATGCACAGCACGTTTTTCTAGTAGAATTCAAGTTTTGTTTGAGACATATTAAAATTAATTGATCTTGTCAGGTTTGACGAAACTTCAGATCAGTTTGGTCGTCGTTGTGTTCCAGTACGTTGAAGCTGTTAGTTTGTTTTTCTTTGTTTTAACGTCATTTCCCCCTAGTAACTGGGGCTCAGACGGTGCCCTTCATAGGGACTTGAATTTGGCAGTGAGGAAGTTTGAAGATGTTAGTGCAGCAAGATATTTGCATTCTCATGAAATACACGTAGTATCATATATATTCTCGAAAATAGGGTATAATAGCCAAAACATTTGAATTGAGAAAAGAGTAATCGAAAACACTGTTTTCAGTCCCCTCCTCAAAAAAATGGGTTTACGTTTAACCATGGCACTGAAGTGTGCCAATACTACATAGCACTGGTACATGCTGGTACAACTGTACACGAAAAAATTAACTTAATATCATTTAGCACACAATACTACAGCTGTTGTTTTGGGAAAGAGTACTTTAGTAAGGCAGTAGTAGTCATATTTAGTAATATGGTGAGTAGTAGTAATAGTATATGTTGGAGTAAAAGCGGAATTGCCAGATCCTTAAAACTGTTAAAATTTTAAAATAGTACCAGATACGAACAAACGTATTACACAATTATTATTAATAATAATACATGATTAATATTTCCACGTTTGCACTCTCTTCAACACTTGTGTGGATGCCTATTTTCTGGTGTTACACTTTGATATACACATTATTTAAGCTACTGTTACTTATAGAGAAGTGGAAAAAAAGTATGCCCCGACCTAGTTTTGGGCCAGTGCCTGTGGCCTATAAATGAGAGATATGGTTATAAAGTGATTTGTTCAAGAACGTAGCGCTGATAGCTGAAGTTGTAGGGCATTGTGCTCATGAAAACCACAGGCATTGATTCGAACCACATCTTGCCAAATTTTTTTTCTCCAGGCGGCGGGCAGACTGCGCTCCCTGTAAAAAAGGTGAGTTAAACCGCCCCAGATTATGCGATAAATGCAAAAAATAAGCATTGTATAGAGAAATGCTGTGAAAATAAGTATTATAAAACAAAAAGATAGGACTTATTTGCAAAGCAGAAGAGATAAACACTGTAACACTCACTAGTGCTTTCCAGTCACCAATTCCACACGTTGTTCCTGCATTTGTTGAGGCCATCATAGGAATACTGGGGCTCTTGTTTGCCCCCTAGTCATCTAAGAGCAATCACGTCACTTCTCAATGGAGCCCTTGAACACTGGTAGTGACTGGATTTGATGACTGCACGTTGTTGGTTTATGACTTGTTACTCCTCACTTTTGCTGCGCTCGGCGGGTGTCTCCTTACTCCAACCAGCTTCCATAAACCCCTCTTAAACCAGGTCAAGATATCCTTCCAGAGGTCTAATTCCTGAGGACAAAATATTCACATAGCTTTAAGGCATATGCTTTTCATCGTCACTGTCGTCATCTATATATTTTTAGAGCCAGAAATTAACGCTCGATTTTCTTCGATTCTGTTTTTTTCGTTGGCTTCTTGTTTTAACTTCTTGGTAAGATGTATTTTAAGGATTTTCTTGTAAAAAGGTCTCTGAATTTACTCGTCGTTCTCATACTTACCTCTAATTTTAGGCGTTACGTCCACTAATAGTGCCAAGTGTTAATCAGTTTTGAAATTAGACGAAATAGCCGCAGTTATAGCCGCTGACTAAACAAGTATGACCAAGGAGCGTTGAAATACACGCACCCAGGTAATTCTTGGTTGGCAGTTGTGCCACTGAAAAAGCAATACCTGGTTCAAACCCAATTCGGCTACATATTATTTATCATTTTTACAATAAATCCAAATTCTCAACTTTAATTTAATTTTAATTTTATGTTTTCTATATACAGATCCAGTCGTTCGCCAAGCGCCTAATGCTTCTGTTTCTGGTAACACAATACTAGTGGATTGGATCAATTGCTTTGATCTACGGAGTCAATTGATCGAATTTATAGTGGAGGAAAACAATATCCAAGCTTTCACCGGCAATAAATATCAAGTTACAAGACCCAACAGGGAAGTTGGAGGTGAGTAATAACAGTCAATGTTTAAAGGTTAAACTTATTTTAACTTTAGGAACCATAAAATGATGCTATTTGGTTTTATCTTTCTCTTAATCGTACTTCTTTTTGTGTACTTTAATGCCTTATGGGACTTAACACAGCTAATTTAATTTTCATTTTCTTCACATAGTGTACAGCTATATCGTGACTGCAAAGACTCTGGTAAGCGGTGTCGTAAAGTCAGTTACCACTCCAGACGTCCGAGTGTCAGTAGGTGATGTTTCTCCTACTACAGGTATGTCAGAAGCCCGTTTATGTTGTGCGTAGTTATGCATTTATTCAAGTAATGGTCTTTTTCGCGTAAAAAGAGTCAGATATATGTAGAATATACCTTAATCAAGACATTTTTATAGTTATACCGTATTAGGTATCCGGAGATGTTCAGCTGTTTCTTCAAAATAATTCTGATACGTAGTCTTATTCGTACAAGAGTTAATGCGTCTTCAGTTGTCAACGAAGAACGTGTTAATGGTGCTTGCGCTTCCTTGATACTGTCACGGTTACTGTTTTGCCACACTCTAAAAGTAGGTCTTGAAGATAAATTGTATGCCGTACTCTGCTGTATTGTTAGCTAGTCTTGATATCTTTTTTGTTGAATTTGTAGCCGGAACTACATTACCAGCATAGCTTTTATTGTTTTTATTCTTACTATTTGTATATGTACCCAAGAGGTCTGTGTGAAATCATTAGGGGTTATGCAAAAGGGCTAAAGATATGACATACCTCCGTTATGCACCAGTTTCGATTTTTCATCAGTTGTGTTAATTGATCTCATTGAGAACAGTTATCTGGCCTCTGTACATGTTTCGCTTAAGAAGAAGCATTTTGTCAACCAGAACTATTTCTTGCAGGTATTTATACAGTTTTTCTGGTTTTACTTTGTCGAAGTCATTGCTACAATTTGTGTAGAAGATCAGAGATGCTACTGGATCTATATTCTTTTTGATCAGAATATCTTCTCTTTATCATACCTTGACTTTGGAGGTCATTATCGACATCCGTATTCGTCGTGACCATTGGCTTTCTCCCCCATCTCTTTAGAAATACTTTTTGTACACTTGGCCCATATTTTTTATGTCTGTCCCCGTAGTTAGCGTTTCCCTCTCTGACTTCCATAGCTAAGGTTCCTGCTAAGGACCTGACTTAGGTGGCTACCTTTGTATCCTTTCTAAGCATTTGACGACCTTCACATTTTTTGGTTTATTCTACCTCGGTATATTGATTTCTTATCAATAATGTTTTTACTTTTGCTGAATGGTCTTAACTCTAGTATGTGGTGTATCATTTTTTGTTTTATTTGTCGCTTTATTTGTGTGGGGGTGTGCATGTGTCCATGCGTGTGTATGTGGACATGTATATTTATTGGGGTGTGATGGGATATGTAATGCGTGGCGCTACCTTCTTGATATTTTCTTAGACTGTACCATTCATCGTCTACAAATGCTTTGTACAACACAACATTAAGTTTTCTTAAATGCACCTTTTCTTGTATGTTATGACGGATTCTGTCAGCATTACATGGCCGCTAAGTTCACGCGGATTGTTATATCTTTTCAATTTCCCCTGATTGGTGATAAGATGAGTTTTTAAAAGCTTATTGTTTTAGATCATGAACAAAGCGCGCTGGTGTTTAATCGTCTCGTGGTCATATTGAAAATGTTTTGAAAGCATCTTTGGTCACACCCGCTGATCTTGTAAAAAAATCTTAACATCGTGGAATGCAGCTACCTTGAATTATGTATAGCTCAGATATTGGATATTACTGACGAAGAAATAATAGAGGAAATCTCAGTCGTCAGAGAATTAAACATAGCTATTTCCCAAGGAGATGAATGATCCAACTTTGGTGGTAAAAGTATGAAGAGCTTTTTTGACTGCTTAGTCCAATCCTCGATGAAAAGAACAAAACAGTAAGCAATGGGCTTGAAGGAACAACATAGGAAAAGAGGCTTAGAGAACTGGTCGATATCGTACCTTTCTTATTTTTAAACAATAGTTGACCAATTTCATCTCGGCAAGAAGAACCATCTCTGTCGTTTATTGGCATGAAATACTTAAAATTTCGACAAAGGCCATGTTCAATGTCGCATTCGTTCCCTAAAGATCTCACACAAATTGCAAGGAACTATGAACAAAAATGATGCAGTGTCACGCCGAGGTCAGCTTTGTGCCTGACGACAGTTTGACCCAGGCCTTGACAAAAAGTTGAAAATGCATTGGTGTTAAGCAATCAGGACCACGGTCTTGACCATAGAAATTGAAAACTCACACCTTAGTTGGGCAGCAAGCTAGTTTCATAAGTACCAACCTGTGTCACCAATTCCTTGTGATCAGTATCTACACAGAACCTAGAGCTGCGAATTTGAAACATAATGCATAGGACGTTAACTGGAACCCTCACTTGTATATACTTTAGTACAGACTTTGGTACAGACAAAAAGAATAGCCCTATGCCCAAATTCAGATGGTACGGACGAGTGAATAGGAGGCTTTATATGGAGCTTTTAAAAACAAGACTTTTTAGTGAGATAAACAATTTTTATTTTTTAGGATGCAAAACATTTGATCTCATCAAGATATCAGAACAATACATTTTTGCGATAACCACAAGTGCTACAGTTGTAGCTTGAATTGTGTGAGTGATTTCTGTTGCCGTTGATTGTTTTTTTGGTATTTCCTTACTCGTGCATAAAAGTCACTTATTTTCTTTTATTTTGTGTTTTAGGTGCCAGAGGGGCCACTTCATCTATCTACGATCAGGCCTGGTTTTGGAGTATAATAGCACTTATATTAGTCATCATTATTTTTGTACTGATTCTGTTGGTTATACGACGGTGCAGTACCAGGCGCACAGTTTATATTCGAGAAAGGGATCCCCTTCCTCCCCGACCGTCAAGTAAACTACGCCTAGAAAATACAAGGCCATCATCGAGAAGTACTCTTGAAGCAGGAAGTGACAAAATGTTGACTAACATACATTTATTGAAAGCAGATGGGTCATTCGCGGTAATGTTTAATTTTTTTGCATTGGGATTGTGTTTAGCGCTTTGTGATAACTTATTATTGGGTCAGAAGAAGTTGTTGGTAGTGGTTAGCGCGCTTGCAACACTGCATAGAGGTATAAATGCTATATTTGAAATGGAATGGTAAACAAGAGCTACAAGAAGTAACTATAACATATAGCATTTGAAATTTAAGTTGTATTTCTGATTGTAAGCTGACATTGTTTGGAGGTCGACGAAGTGGTACTGAAGTTGTACTAGATGCTGTATAAAATAGCACATCCCATGAAAGCAAATGCTATTTCTCTGCTTTTTAGACGTTTTGAGCCCATTTGTAATGTTATAAGCAATTTCTGTTAAAATCAAGCCTTGTTATTTGAAGTATATTTCTTTTGTTTAAAAGCTGCTTTGCGTACATTTGCTTTGACTTAAATTCCGGAAAGAATGATGCAGCTTGAGTCGTATTTTATCAGTAAGGAAAACGAATCGAGCATGGTAGACATCATCCCACTTTTTTGTGATCTTCTGTTCTAAAAATTTAAGACCTTATTTCAATGTTATTTGCTTTAAAACGCGGAAAACATGAAAATTGGATTGAATTGCCTTTGGCTTCTCAAAGCTAAATGCAGACATGACCTTGCGAGTACTTGGAATTGTTACTCCTCGGTATTTTAGCGGTTTTCTAAGTGTCACAATAGATGCTACGTCATCGGCTTATAACAATTGGGTAACGTATTTTTCATGCCATGATATTAGATTTTTATGCAAATGTAAACAGTGAAAGATACTGATCCGGGACGCCCTAATAAATCAGGTACAGTATTTCAATTATCTTGGCAGCATGATAATTGAAAATGGCAAGTGTGACCAAGAAATTAGAAGACGAATTGCCATTTGAGAAAGTAGACAGCATAATGAAGAACAACAAAATTTCTATGACGACTAAGATAAGAATGCTGAACTGCTATGTGTTTTTCATCCTCACATATGTCAGTGAATGCTGGACCTTGTCGCAAAGTAGTGAGAAACGAATAGAAGCAACAGAGATGTGGTTTCTCAGGAGAATGATGAGAATATCTTGGACAGAAAGATTAACAAATTAGGAAGTGTTGGAGAGAGCAGGAACAAAATGTTATCTTCTAAAAACCATCCGAAAAAGACAGTTGGAACTTTTGGGACATGCAATGCGGAAGGAAGAGCTATAGAAGATCTTAGTGTGGCAGGCAAGATCAACGGAAAACGAAGCAAGGAAGACAAAGAATAACATTTATAGCAAACATAAGTAGATGGACAAACGTAGCGGAGCGAGAACTGTTGATAGCCACAAAGGACCAGAAGACGTAGAAGTCCATGATCGTCAAGAACCCAGCAGAATATGGCACCTGAGAGGGAGAGAATGTTAAGGTTTTTCCTTTGAATCTTAATGGCAGTAAGCAATATTAAACGTTTACAACATTTTTCTTAGTTTTTTACTGAAATGCATAGCAGTTTGTTTTTACTGTAGCTATTTTGTGTTGATGTAACCTATAGGACATGGATCGGGTGACACCAAATCTATACAGCAGCACTAGACAGCTTATTGAAGACAGTAACAAGCTGAATGAAACAATACCGGATCGTCCCATGTCAGGGGTTGAAGAACAGACGTGGGATGGCTTTTTGAAAGATTATAAAGCTATTTACAGAGATAAGGATACGGATATTGTAAGTAAAGCATTATTGCACGCAGATACTAAATACTCGTTAGCTTAATGTGTTATTTCTTCTTGTGACCAAGTTCATGTAAATTTTATACTCCTCAAAGGAGATGTGAGCAAGTTGCCAAAAAGAAGAGTTCTTAATGTCACTTTAAAGAAAGAATTACGCGATACGCTCGCATTTATCTGTATACACAAATGCAATGAAGATAATAGTAATGATAATAAAGATAATAGCGATATTATAGATAATAGCGATGATAATGAAGGTAACAGTGATGCTAATAAAGATGATAGCGATGATAATGAAAATAATAGTAATGATTGTAGCGATAATGGAGATAATAACGACGATAATGGAAATAATAGCAACGAGGCTATTATTTACCAGCAATTTTATAATAAGGTTGAGACTGCTAGGAATTTTACATCTTTACAAAGATTTGGAACGGATTCATAAAATAAAGTTTTCACTCAGATACAGTAAAATTTTAGTGATTGATTGAGGGACGCAAAGAACATCGAAGAAAGCCCACCCATTTTTTTACTAGCTGTCTAAAACAACTGGATATCATATACCAATTCGTTTTGTGTTAAAAGAGGCGATGAAAGATGAATAAAATTGCCTTTAATGCTTCCAGTTGGAAAGCGAGCCTAACTTTGCTAACTGCTTTGAAATTTTGGTTTTGAAATTTCACCGTATTTGGGGTCCACTAATAGATACTTTGCTTAAAGCATAATCACAATTACCTATTTGGCGCAAAAAATTTTTCTTTGTGATTACTGGGCACGTATTGTTTTATTCTGGTGGTCAATCTTAAGGACGTGCGCCCTTCCACCCTGGCATCATACTTGGACTTGAACTTTTACACAACCAAGTAACTTCGTCTTATATATCCTTAAGGCTAGGATTACTCAATAAAATTTGCTTAATTTTATCTAGTTTGCTAAACTGCCAGAAAAGGAAATAATGGCAGCCCGATAAACCAAATTTTTATCAAGTCCAATACACCTTTCCCGAGATTTTTTTCGCTGCATGAAAACGAGGCGGAACTTGCGAAAAAATCAAAACATACAGCCAGCAAGTGCTTTGAAAGCGAAAATGGCGTTTCTTGTGTTATGAGAAATTGATTGCTTAATATAAAAATGGAGTCTTCAGAAAATTATGCTGGTTCGTCTGCCTCTATCTAGACCAAAACAAATTGAAAAAGGTGGATTGGGAGTGTACTGCTGCATGCCAAATTGCAAAAGTAGAACGTATGACAGCAAAATGAATCCAACTGGCATTGGTTTTTTCACACTACCCAAAGATGCTAAGCTTTATCGTCAGTGGAAACGTATAATAAATCAATATAGAAGGAAAGGTACTGGAGATAATTT
>RDPX01000043.1:3646681-3685615 GCA_003991215.1 Morbakka virulenta | reverse complement strand
ATAATCTGCTAATTCATATAAAAGAGCCATAACATGATTACAGTATCCAGATTTCCCAGCCGGACAATCACATTTAGCCTCACAAACGTCTCCATTGTCTTTTCTCAAACCAACTGTCATACTTCTAACTTCTCTTTTCATACTAGCTTTGCATTGTCCCTTAACATAAAAAAAGCGTTTTGTTAATCTCGTGAACAAAGCTTTTCTCAGAACATATCCCTCTTCCTTGAATTTTCTGCCCCTGTTCATTGTTTTTACTATCGACTTTCCTCTTTTACCACTCTTTAAACGATGCTTTTCTATCTCTTTTATTGTAAACAATGGCAAGTTTAAAAGATCTTTTCCCCACTTCAATTTCTTTTCTTCTTTCATAACAACAATATTGATTTTCTCATCAACATTTTTCAGCAGTAACTTTAAGCAAAAGAAAATCTCGGGAAAGGTGTATTATGAAAATTAGGAAACTGATTGAGTAAAACTGCGCACAGACTGTCCACTGAAGCTTGTCTCGAGATACCCAAGTGGCGGACTTCCTCGATCGTCTCCTTATTTTACACATTGATAAAAACCCACTTGACCTTTTTTTAGCGACACTGTCCAGTGAGCGCCAGCGAAAATACATTCAACCGAAATGAATATGATTTTAATTGCGTTATAAATAGTTTTAATAAGAAAAGGCAAGTGATGCAGTGAGACTCATGTTAACAAATGACGTGATATTTGGAACGAATGCCCTTGATTGTTACCCGCGAGAAGGAAATAATATGCTCACCTTCTATTAGAAAGTATGGACGTAAACAAGGAGCAGGACCAAAAAATGGCTTATGTCTTCTGTATCATTTTAAGAACATGTACATCAACAGTTAACATAATATGGCGGAAAATGGCTTTTGTTATAACAAGCGGCTTTGCAATTTAGTGACAAACAGACAAGCGTGATGACTGCAGATGCTCATCAACAGCAGCAACAACAACCGTCGTGGCACAATGGACCCAATTCTAGGTTTTATTACTCGGCATACAATTCTTTGCATTCCTTTACCTTCAGTCGTAGTCGGTATTGTAGAAAAGCAGAATGAATTGGAAATTATTTTTTTGTCCCCGAGTTAGGAAGGAATTGGCATCAAAGAGGAGCAACAGATTAAAGGAGTTTTGTTCCGTTATTAATAGTTGGTACGCTACTATTGCTGTATTTCTCAACATATTTTTAGGGCAATGAGCATGTTTCTCAACAATCGTGTTGCCATATTTCAGCATTTTTGGTACAGAAATAAAACCTTTTGATTGTACTTTCCATTAGAAATGAGCTGGGTTGCTAAAGATAAAGATATTACAATATATATTATAAGCACAAGAGATTCGGGCCTGGTGATGGGCGTGAGTTTAGATCTCACCGGACACGATATCTCCTCTCGACTTATAACTAGCCTTCAACGTGGTGATAATCCCATTCATTGTTGCAGTATTAATACAATTAGTGCAACATGGCTACTGAATCCAGTATCACATAAATGGTCTCTTTCTTAGTTAACTCATGGACTAATACAAGCCATACTCTAGGGCGTCACAAGACTTTGGAGGGGGCGCCGTCCTATTAAATGCTGGTTAAAGGTTCATGGGGAGACTGTAGTTTCGTTTGACTGTAGCTGCTTGGAATTCATTTATTGTTATTGATTAGATCATCTGTTATTAGGCTAAGGGTTTTATACTGTTGATGCTGTAGTTAAGCATTATTTTACTTTTAATTCCATTTTTGCCATCTCATTCTTCCCACTTCTTCAGGTGGATGCTAAATATAGACCATCCTCGTCAAACGAAGATGAAGTTGGTTATGTCTCACAGGAAAGAATATTATTCCCAGACACACATCTCTAGATTGAAAATAAAATAAGTTTTTTTCATTGAAAAAGAAATGCTGAATTAGTAACAGAGGTTTATGCAAGAAGAGATTTATCGAATGTTATAATGTGTGTAGGCTTTTTAACTTCTTTGAGAATCAACGCTTTATGAGCCGGCTAATACCTGTTATTTCAAACAACTGTAATATATTCATAATTATGCCGATATTGGTTTTTTAAGCCACGATGGTATCCAGTCGAAATGAATAACGCAAGTTATGGAGGTATTTTTTCATATTTTTGTGCACTGTGTGTTTCCATTTTTAGGGAACCGAATCATTTTCTTTGCACGTTTTCAGTTTGCTACCGATCGCTGTGCTGAAACGTCGTGCCCTCCATAATTTTGACCATTACACCAGTTTTGCTCACATTACAAATTTAAGTAAATATTCTTAATATTTGCTAGTTTCAAGGGACACTGGGTTTTTATACTTGGAAGGTGCATAATTGCACTACTCATGTTTGTCTGTGAGGTGAAGCAATATTAAAAGAACTTTTTTTGAGCTTTTTTTCAACCATGGAGATGGCGAAAGAACAAGTCATTATGTCTTACTCAAACTCATGCAAAGCCAAGTTTGAAGAAGGAAATTTCTTTCGAACTATTACATTAGTTTTCTTGGGGTTTTGTGGCAAAGTATCTTTACACATTATTGACAAAGTGTATATAAAACATTAAGTGTGCCACTGTAATGCGTAGTTTAGGTATGGTGACGAGGCACTTGCACAAGTCAACAGAAGCAGACAAAAATTCCAATTTCAGATTTCGATTATATTTCAATTTCTGAGTTACCTTGACTCAGTGACTTCTGGGTACAAATTTTAGAGGCTCCAGAGAAAAATAAGATGTTTATTGTATGTTTTGTAGTAACCAACTTAGTAGATATACAATCAAAATTAAATAGCTTTTATAGTTAGAATTGTATACAGTTAAAGGTAGATATTGTTGCATACTCAAGTCCAATGTAAAGAGAATAATGGAATATGTTACCTGAATATTTAGACTAATACGTTTTATCAATCCTTCTGACGCATAGTATAAAAACTATATTTTGTAGTGTTCACCCACTTGTTGAATGATAAATATGATCGACAGTAGCAATCGTATTTATCTGTGGCAGCAACAATCACTTGTTGACTATTCAATTTAAGAACCACTTAGTATTCTGGTCTCCAGTCGACATGAAGGTAGTTTGAAATGGTTTTCCAAACACCCTGTAAACGAGGCTAAACGGCTTGCCGGGGGTGTACTGCCGGAATGAATTTTTTATAATCTTATAAGATGTAACTGACCTAATTTTGAGATATGGTTTATAATTATTAACCATTTGCTGCTACATAGACTTTTAGTAAAGACGTTGAGCCGTTTCCACACTTGCCTTTATTCTTTTTTTATTAACCTAGATGTAGATTTATTTTTCTGTAGTAAGAGGTAATATTTTGCATGGTATGCTTTCCATGTGACGTAAAACAACTGTTACTCAGTAAGAAGCCACCAGGAAGGGAGGGGGGGGGGGAAATAGAGTTTCCGTAAAATAGGCATGTGCAATACATATAGGCCTGGCCTGAATCTCTGTTCGGTGGCTTTTTTGACTCAATTAGCTCAGTAGAGGTATGGGATGGAGAGTTGATATAGTGACATGTATTCGTACGTATTTTGATTTTGTCGTAAGTTAGATTTAATCTCGTACATCAAAGTGAAGCCACTATTTTTACTGTTTCTTGGGTTCTTTTTAAGACTCGCAACAGTTATAACCTTTTTAAGCTATCCTCTGAAATGGTATTCTTTTTTCAATACCATATTTAGTTTTGTCGATTCAAATGTTTTAAATTTGATACGCGCCACTAGATTACGTCATTTTGCCATTCAAAGCATTTTGTATTACTAGATAGCAAATATCAATCGCTCTACTTATGACTATTAGTGTTTTGATTGGCTAACTCTCCTGCGCTTCTTACCAAAACACAGTAAAATTTGGATTAATCTCAGCGTAAGTCATTCAAGCACTATTTAAATAGAAACTTTCAACATAAAAATATTGCTGTTTTGGGTTTTACATAATGAAATTACTCTACTGGTCTGATATTCAAAATGGAGAAGAAAATACAAACTGCTAACCACCCAAGGGATTAAAATCCCTAGGAAGCAAACAATACCAAGAAAAAAAACTTTCTTTCAATTCTAATTCGTTGAATAATAGCTTAAAATTTACAATGGAAATAGAAGAAATGACATCTGTTTTTTAGATGTTGGTTTTACCGTTGTCTAAATTAAACTAAAAACGNTACGTAAATTACTACATCTCACCTCCCTATAATAAGGCAGCCATCCATCCATCCATCCATCCATCCATCCATCCATCCATCCATCCATCCATCCATCCATCCATCCATCCATCCATCCATCCATCCATCCATCCATCCATCTATCTATACATCTATCTTTACGAATAATTGTGAAATTTACCATATATAGTGCCCAATATTTACGGAGCGATTGTAGTTTGATATAAAACAAGACAAATAGGCAAAACTTGCCAGTTTCATATTTCTTCAACAATTATCAAACTGTATATTACTACAAGAGAGAATTATAATATTATATTACACAATCCTGATCAATACCCATACGGGGATAGTTATTAAATATAGTTGTTTTATGTTGCCTATAATTTATGTTCCTATGGCGGTATTTGCTTGTTAATTCGTTCTTTTTGCTTTGCAATTTCAGCCAAAGATTCTTTTCCTATTGTCAGAGCCTGACAATTGGAGAAGTGTCTCGAAAAACGTAGCTCAGAAAAAGCTTACGACTCACGACATCGTAAATACCCTACATCAGTGGCTTCCACTGGGTCCATAAAAGTCAAGAATGTTTATGAAATGAAATGAAAATTCAGCCTAAATCAACAGAATAGAAGCCCTGAAGTGGATGGTTTGCAAAGGTGAGGTCTTCAGGTTGAGATGATTATAACGATGAAATACCTTCATTAGGTTTAAGTACAAGCTAGGAATCTCAGAGTATCACCTTCCTACTTCTGCAACGTAGGGAGAGACACGGTCAAAATGGGTAAAAACTGGATCATGGAAGTGGCATAGTTTGATACGTTTGAACACGTTATTATAAAACCAACCCATTTTCACAGTTAAGACACTTAAAAACTACTTAAAGCCAATTGAAACAACGAAATTTAATGTAATATTAACTGCGATCGACAGAGGTTTCATAAAGAACGTTCAGTTTACTTTCATTCAACAATTTACAACGCCGAGAATATTCCATTAAATTCGTTGACCTTAATTCCAAAGATCCACAAAAAGTGACAACCTGCAAATCTTCTCCATTGACCTCCAGTGATCTGCATCATGGCAAGTCTAATTTTTGCTAACCGTAAACTCCAGTCTTCCGTTTCTTACAATATACATGCCAAGCAAAATGTCGCCAGATTACCTCAACCGCTTCGATTTGGTAAAAAAATATTACTGCAACTATATAGGTTATAGAACGTAAGCTTTTACGTTAGTGAAGGCTACGTATCCAAGCTTTGAGTTGCATGTTGGTTTATACTTGTGGTTCCACAGAATCACTAAATCTTGGCATTCCCATTTTGACCATATGGCCATTAGGTTTCAACCTTAACTGGTGAGCAATGGAAACTTTGCTGCAAATAGTAAAACAGTTAGGTTGCATATTAAACCACCATCTAAATCAAGCGGACGTCATCTTCTGCCACTGAAAAAACATGTCCACCTGTGTTAATTTATTATACACTATTACGAGGTAAGGCCCCCATTAAAGCTATAGCAAAACTGTATCTGATAACAAATACTCTTAAATGCTAATAGTTTGTTTAAATTATATTTTGGCTAAGGCTGCAGACTTCTATTTATTTCCCTTCTGATACAAGCATATGAACATTTTTCTTTGACGTAAGCATTTGTTTTGATCTGGTTGAGCCAACAACGTTTTCTACTTTGTATCTATCAAATTTACTATAAATCACTGTGCACGTTATACCGACCGCTTTAGCTACGGGATCATTTCCCGTTTGCAGGAAGTTTAAAATTTCTGGGTAGAAAACGGGATATTGTGGTAGCTCATAAAATATGATATGCCTCATTCCTTTCAAGCGATACCTGTCATGGTAAAAAAAAAATATAAATAAAAATAAGATTGGCTGGCAGTTACACATTGGGCGTAACGTACAAACAAATTTTCTCCAAACTGGAATATCTGATAATAAACAAATAAATCAAATACGGACTTGACTATGTAAAAATTAAGTGCGAAAGTTTTAAACAAAACAAAACTAATAAGAACTCTGGGTTCAGCATATAAATGTGAAACGAAACATTTTAATTTCATGGTTTTGTGTCCAATGTTTAAATTATGTTATTTCGCAAAAGTGCTTGTTCTTGTTTCTGTAATTCCTTTTTGGGTTACTGATCACATTTAAATGCTGGATGATGAGGATAATGATGATAACGTTAACGAGGAAATAATAGCCAAATAAAATGCAGTCTGGGTTGGGAAAGTGGGCAACAATGATGCGATTTCCGTGTGCAACATATGGAAATGATTATGAGAAATTCTTAATACAAAAACACATTTCAAAATTACATTTTTTATTAAATTCGCAAAATGAAAGTTGAACTTTAATAAACATATTACGGTCTATATGCTGAATTGACATTGAAATACAGCTTAATAACTATGAAATAAGTGAGCCACTTGTTAATCGTAGAAATCTGATTTGAAGATAGGTAAGCATGTCCTGCACTTTACACTGCAATACAGGTTTGAAGTAGCATTGAAAGAATGGAGATTGCTATTAAGCAGTTGATATCATCCAAAACGCCAAGCAACTCTGTCTTACCATCTTCCCAGAACAGCTGAATACGTTCTTTGAAGAAAGTGTAATTGATCAATATGCAAACAGCCCAAAATATCCTAAAGAACTGACATTGGTTTTGGAGACCAAAACAAGTAGTAGGCGGGGGAGGTGTATTTTGGATTTAAGAGTAAACATAAAAACTATATTATGTAATTATATAGTAATGTTCATATGGATAAGAGGTTATTAGCTCTTGTTTCTCTGCTGTTTGTTTTAGTGATAAATCTTATTTTCTCCAGTGTGATGACCAAACAACAAGTCTACGTCTTAACAAATTTCAAATAATGTTCTATAATGTTAAAAGTTTCTAAAAAAATAGCACCAAGTAGGTAACGTACGCTTACATAAAGTCAGTAGGCAAATATTAGAGGTAACATGTTTTATCTGATGTGAGGAAACCTAGAGGTGGTTGACCTGACCTGTTAACATCTTTCTTAATAAGTATGTCTTAAAAGCCACACAAATATGTGTTTAGCAAACAAAAATTAATAACAGCACTGCAGTAACACAAAGAAATTTCAA
This sequence comes from Morbakka virulenta, assembly GCA_003991215.1. Taxonomy (NCBI): domain Eukaryota; kingdom Metazoa; phylum Cnidaria; class Cubozoa; order Carybdeida; family Carukiidae; genus Morbakka; species Morbakka virulenta. The sequence continues at coordinate 3,678,306 of RDPX01000043.1, read as the reverse complement.
GTAAGTAATATGGCACATTACCTGTAAAAGAAATAAAACCTTTCAGTGAAAAGTAAGAATTGACGTTTTCCTTCGTTAAAAAGTGTCCTTGCTCTCGATATATTGTTTCGTTCCGAGTACCTTACGGGGAAAAGAAAATGAAAAATGCCAATTAAATATTTTTGTGAAAGATGAATGAACTAAAGAAAATTCATACTTGGTATTTGACTTTTAAATATTACAATGGTAGTGTTTCCATTAAAAATTAGCCCATAAAATTACTGAACAGTAATTCATAAATAGCAATTTATAACTATTTGTCTGGCATTTATTTCAATAATTTAATCTTAAAACGTAAAATACAAAAACAATAATTAGTAATAACCAAAACCGATTCCTGAACTAAAAATGTGGTACATGGTGTTACGATTGGGTTGGCATGACACACGATTAACTAAATTTGACTGAGTGGCAGAAATAATTTGTGGAATTTTATTGGTTCCAGTTTGTATGTTCTATGAATACTGATCACAAATGTTAACATTTAACGAGCAATTTGCTCACTGCTCAAAACAATTATACGTTTCCCTCTTCATATGCTCTTTCATGTGCCTGGTCGAGGCATTTGTTTTCCTAGTGTGCAACAATCAGTTACAAATAAAAAAATTGATCAAACAGGCAGTCATATTAAAGCATTTATCAAGTAGTCATGCCATAGAACACAGTCTCAAAATTAACACAAGCAGTGTAAGTTATATTCAAAAATTCTAAACAGAGGAATTGAATAGTACGCCTGAATTTACTACGTAAAAATCACGATAGTAGGAACGAATTTTTGATACAACTGAGGAATATAACGCGGCCCTTATGAATACATGGTCATCTGTTCTCTTTCTCTTCTTCTCTCTGAGTGAGTGGGTTGCCACGATGGTTTCTTTTCTCTTGTCTGCTATTTCAATCTGTCATCTATACAACAGATGACGTTTACTCGTTCCAGAACACCCGGTCACGACTCTGATGAAATTGCTCAGCAGCCAGCTAGATGTCTGATTCAGTTCAGACAGTAGAAATAGCAGGCAACTGAAATGCTTTTATGTATGTAACAGAGCGGACGTTAATAGCAATATTATTGCTATAATTATTATTAAATTGTTTTTGTTTGAAAAAGAAAACTTCTTTTCATAGCTTTTGCTCTGGCTGTTGTTATTGCCGTTTACTTCTGCTAGGCGAGTCATAACAAATGACCAAGGGCTAGCATAGATTCATTGATTTTACATTTCCAACACCTTCCCGAGTATCTTTTCAGTTACTAGCAGAGCCGTTTTCTGCATTACACCTATCTCGTATGGTATTCCAATCTTTTTCATCCATGAATCAAACCTTTGGGAAATACTCCCCAAAGCACCTATAACCACAGGGGCAATCGACTTCAATCTCCACATTCTTCCAATTTCTCTCTTTAGATCTTGGCAATTTTCTTCCTTTTCCCTGTCTTTTTCTTCAACTCTTCCATCTACAATTATTGCAATATTTACAATGATTCCTGTCTTCTCTCTCTTATCAACAACTGTGATATCTGGTTTTCTAGCCTGTATTACGTTGTCACATTGGATATTGATATCCCACAAAACCTTTACATCATCGTTTTCTGTTACGCCTTTTCATGATATTCTGATCCCCGCACTTTACATATATCCCAATGGATTTTTCTTGCAACATTGTCATGCCGTCTTTTATATTCTCTTTGTGCGAGTTTACAACCACTAACAACATGATGCACACTTTAACCTTTCTCACCATAGTCTACAGAATGAATTTTCGCTCGTATGATCGATATAGTATTTCACATAGTTTGTCCTAAGGGCCTGCTCCTGTGCAGCGCATATTAATGATTCTGTACCAACCTTTAAGTCAGTTTGATAACCAACTCCATGTACGATCCTTGTTGACTTTCTCATACATGTTCCTCGCAAACTGCCCAAATATCCTCTTCTCAGTCCACTTCTCCTTAAGCTCCTGTGTCATCTGATTCTTAAATTTACGGCTTGGTATCGCTCTGTCAGTATCCATGGTCTCAGCGGCCGCAACTCCTTTGATGAAATGTACAGTAGAATTTCCAACAAAAAACGCAAGGCTGTTCTCTTCTGTCCGTATCCAATTCTCTACACTACATAGTCCTCTCATCATCATCATCATCATCATCATCATCATCATTATCGAATGGTTACACACCATCTATTGGTAGATGGGTGAAAAACCCGCATTCAGCGCCCAGCAACAAGCCAGGTAAGCTGAATGCAGGCACATGTACGGTAGCCATAAGAGTGAGATGAATATAAAACCAAATCAAAATGGCAACATCACTTCAACCTTGCAAGTGCCGCCCCACAATCAGCGAGGAAAGGCACATTGCTCAAGCGGTTGTTGTTGTATGACAACTTATTATTATCATTATTATTATTACTATTATTCTGTAGATCAAGATCTCTCAGCCTGTGCTGATAGATTAGGTGCTACCCGTCCAGTACCACAGGATTCAGATAGACAGCACCTTTCTTAGGATGTTTGCCGATCCTAGAAGGGCAGTTTGCTGGATGTTATTTAGCCTTTTCTGGTCGATACGGAGTTCTCCCATCCAGTCACTCGGATGGTGGATAGCTCCAAGGAATCACAATAGCTCTCGTCTTCCATATTCTGTTTACGTCCATAACTAAATCTTGATACTTAACGGTATTCTCTTTCTCCTTTTGCTTCACACTGAAGTCCCCTGGCACAGCGATGTCAATAATTCGTGTTTCAGCATTCTTCTTGTCGACAAAAACTATATCTGACTTCCTTATTTTAACACCAGCATTTCCCAACACTGGCTCTGCTCGGTGATCGTGCCATTTCTTGGTATACTTGAAANGAAGGGCAGTTTGCTGGATGTTATTTAGCCTTTTCTGGTCGATACGGAGTTCTCCCATCCAGTCACTCGGATGGTGGATAGCTCCAAGGAATCACAATAGCTCTCGTCTTCCATATTCTGTTTACGTCCATAACTAAATCTTGATACTTAACGGTATTCTCTTTCTCCTTTTGCTTCACACTGAAGTCCCCTGGCACAGCGATGTCAATAATTCGTGTTTCAGCATTCTTCTTGTCGACAAAAACTATATCTGACTTCCTTATTTTAACACCAGCATTTTCCAACACTGGCTCTGCACAGCTCTTAGTGGGCGATAGTAGCAACTCTGCCATGTCTCTTTTTATACTCAAGTTGGGCTAGCTTCTCACACTGACTGAGGATGCACATCCAGTCATCCGGGTGTATATGAAAAGAAGTGATGGAAGAAACAGTTAAGCGTAGTATGTTGTATGTTCATGTCTGAAAACAAGTGGGTCAAGGCAGCCTTGAAACAAGAAATAAGAAAAGAGAACAGCTTGATTAAGGATGAGGTAATAATGACAATGCAAGCAAAAAGTAAAACTGAAATTTGAAGGAGAAAGTTGAAGGGCACAGAATGGACAAAGAAATTCAGCATGGAAAGAAGTAATATCATGCTTTCAAAAAGGGAATAATTGAAATTTGTGTGTGGCGGGTAGCAAGGGAGCTCATTGGACACAGTTAATCAAGATCGTGTGTTGAACAAGATTAATTACAACATTATTAACAGGATGCAATATGATAACAAGTAGTACGTACCTGAGAAGACACAACAAAGCACTAATAGTAATGACTTTTTAATGGGCTAAGAAACAAAATCTCTTAGATAAGAATGTGAAATGGTACCAAGAAAAATGGGCCAGATTATTTATCTTGACAACCTTTAAGAAAAACTAGTATAGGATTTTACCTTCAATTAGAGGAAAAGATCTAACAAGAAAAGAAAAAACCCCATCCGGATATGTGACATGGCATACCCGCAAGAAAACAACATACAAAGGAAGAGGCTTGAAAAGCGAACGAATTACAGACAGCCTCCACGAGAGTGCGAAGACCTAGGTTCAAAGTTCGAGTTGGGCCACTACTCATCAGTGCACCTGGTGTTGACGTAAAAGAAATAAACTTTTGAAAGGAACTATTTGTGCGGAAGGACTGTTCCAGAACTGTAGAAGCCCATTCAGTAAGAAAATTAAGCGAAAAGTACCAACTGAACTCGTTTAAGGTGATATCAAACACGTTTATCATAAAAACAAAGTTGTCAATGAGACCAACGAGTACTTAGTGGTCCCTCACTTAATCTATATTATTTGAATTCAAAATATACTTATACACAATATTTATACATGACGTGCACCAAAACAAGTTAAAAAAAATACTGTTATCAACATGTGTCATATGCCTCAATACTTAATGTTGCTACTCTAAATATTCACAATTAAACATGAATTTCACAAAACTACTAACATAAAACACTTTACGTTTCAAGGTTAGGGTGATTATCCAATACATCCGATTTAAAGCAACCTTTGAATTTCTTCTCGAATTCGTTGTAGCTATTAATTTTACCAAGTTCCAACAGTCGTGCGTGTATATTCAGTTTAAACACTGAATTGGTCAATGTTTAGTGTAAGATATAGGTGAGAAAATACTTTAGGTCCCAAAGTAACAGGATCCCACCTGGCTACTGAATTTTCAATGCATATCATGCAAACTCAAGCTTCAGGTGGTAATAAAACCATCCCAGTCCCTGCTACTATAAAAAAAAATAAACAGGAAATATAAAGATAATAATTGCAACCGTACAAGGAAGCGCTTTACATAAAAACTTACTCATTAATCTGTAAGAAGTTGACATCATTCTTCTTGAAATAATTTCGAAGCCGAACAAAATCAAAATAACTGGGTACAAATATGCCTATACGATTTGTCAATTTGCTTCGGAATTCCGGTAAAATCTAAAGTAAGAAAATCATAAACAAAGTAAAACGATACCGGTGTAAATAATAGTATATTAAAGATCAAAGTGCTGCAGCTCTTGATTGTATAATCGTCCAGCACCCTTTCATTTCTTGTCACGACTGCTAATCTTCTGTGCCAGTGAAGAAATTATCAAGATCCATTATTCTTAATAAAACCCAGGTGGTTTAAATGTCGCATTCTGCCCATTGGTGTTACAAGAATTAAAACATGGCTAGTGAGATCATTCTTGACCTACATTTTACTATTGCCTCTTCCTTCCTCCAAGAAGCTTATAGTTGTCGATATCCAAAATGCTCTTGTACAACCCGTCTTTTGTACCCTGGTACAGTACTGCACAATGGGCTACTACCAAATTGCACTGACATACAGCAAACGCACACAAAAACAAACAAAGAACATGATAAATAACTCTATACCATATCAGTACCATACAGATGTATGCAAGCACATTTCAGCGTGCTTGAGCAATTAAAAGTGAAAGTGGTTGATGGGGTAGGGGGAGCGATCTGAACACATAGTATTTTATACTTCCGGGCAATTACGATGGGAATAAATTTTAAAATTTCCTTAATTCTCTGTGAGTTCTCGGTGGTAGTGGCTCAAGGAGTATCAAAACCTTACATACAACGAACCAATCTACACTAATGCACTACCATATGTCCAAGCAAAGTTGAAAAGTAAGCAATAAAAATATAAAGTGAACGTACAACCGTCAGCTATTACAAGTTTAATTTCCTAAAATAAATCTAACAGAAATTTTTGTTCCCAGTAGAAGCTGCAATTTGACTTACCTTGCCGACGAAATAGTTGAATCTTTTGTCTGCAACAGTCGGGTGAGTATCACAATCAACCTTATGGAAAACCTACAACAGCAAAACCATTAACCAATCAACTGGCTTCATACATAGAATAACTCGGCACTACAAGTTCAAAGCTTGACAAAAGGCCCAGTAAACGCTCGCCTTTCCCTATTCCATCACTGTGCATACCTTGCTATTTATTTTCTCTTATAAATAAGCTATCAATAAAGTATTTGAAGTAACCGTCGAAAGAGAAGGTACTTCTAATCGTTTAATTGCTTTAAATTTTCATGGATTAACCTAAAAATGTCTGAGAAGAAATAAACATCTTTTTATGAAAAACTGTATTTTTGAATACACTTTGTGGGTTTTTTTGAAAGGGATTCAGTGCAAGTGACTGTACATTGGACTGATTTGATAAGTCAAAGTAGTAGTCTTCCAATATACAAAAATTCTGAAAGCACAATAGTTAATCATAAGTTTGGTGAAAGGCAATGATGCAAAGCATGATATTCGATGGAGGAAAATTAACCAGTTTAGGCTCCTAAATTTTGTAGGTCTACCGTAGTCATGATTCCATAGTCTTTGCCAACTAGTTCTTTCAGTCTGTCCTTTGAATCTCTATATTGCTGAACTACTGACGTTAAATTATCAGCGAATAAGGACTGACAAAAAGTCTCTTATATGATACAATACAGAATGAAGCTCTTAGTAGTCACTGAAACGACACTGACAAAGATCTCTTCTACGTACAACTTCTGGTAGAGTCAGACGTAATCATGACCTACTTATAGTAATTAAAGACTTTAATGCAAAAGTGGGCAGTGACAACAGGCATAATGATAGAATAGAGGGAAATTTTATGTGTTACACCAACAACAACGGTGAGCGACATGTGGCCTTCTGTGGAATAAACCACTTAATAATAGGCACACCCATTTTTCCCCACAAAAAAATCCACAAGTTGACATGGTGCTCAACCAGTAGAAAACCAAAAATCAAATTGATTACATCATGATTAACGGGGTTTGGAAACGATTACTACAGGGTGTGTGTGTTTGGCGAAGACCACATGTGGAGAGCGACCACCACCTAGTGCCGCCAGTTCTGAGGCTTAACCTCAGGAAGACAGGCAATCAGCCTTATAGAATACAACGTTTTGACACAGAGAAACTAGGATAGCAAGAGGTCTTAAAGATGTTTCTTTTACAAGTAAAAAACAGGTTTGAAGTGATCCAGCGCCTTCACCAAGAACAAACTCAACCAGACAACGTGATCAATAGGAACTAGCAGAATCCTATAGGTGCATACTGAGGGGCTGGTAGACTGTTGACTAATAAAAAGAAGGAAAAGTAGCAAAGATGGTAAGAACACTTCAAGGAAATACTTAACAGACCATCACCAGAAAAAGATGCTCACATTTGAGAGGAAAACGTTGGGCTAGACGTTTATGTCGGTGTCCCTCACAAAACAGGAATTATATCTCTTATTAAATCCTTAAAGAACGGAAAGACCTCTGGGCTGAACAAACTAAGCTATTCAAACCTGATCCTCTGCTTACAGCAAATATCTTAGAACTTTTGTTTTTTGGCTATACGGGGAGGCAAAATAATTCCAGACCACTGGACACAAACCATGATGGTAAAAATGCTAAAGTAGGGGGCCATGGCCCACTGTAATAACTAGAGAGATATCACCTTACTCTTGGTTCCTAGCAAAGTTCTTGCACAGGTCACTTTATGCAGATTAAATGATGCTGTTGATGACTTATTTCAACAAGAACATGTGGGCTCCAAACGAGGCAGGGATTGCAGACCAGATATGTGAGTTCGAAATATTATGGAACAGTGCACAGAATGGCAGCGAAAACTGTATGTCAGTTTCATTGATCTCCAAAAGGCTTTTGATAGTGTACAGAAGGAATGGAAAGTCTGTGACATACCTTACGGCATTGCGGCACCCACAAGAAATTGTCAACATAATTAAGAGCTTTTCTCACAAATGCTCTTGCTATAATGGAGAGGGTAAAACATTCTTTGAGTTTAAGACCGATGCGAGGCAAAATGGTGTGATATCTTCTCTTTTTTTTAATTAACCGTTGACTAGGTAATGAATCAGACGACAAGACACAAGAGCGAAATAAGGTGGACCTTATTCGTGTCCAAGAGGCCTTGGATTTTGCTGATAAATTGGCTCTATGATCATATACCAATATTTAGAGGCAGAACAAAACTCACAAACTTTAAAAGTACGGGAAGCAACATGGCTTCAAGATCAGCCAGAAGAAAACAGTTGTCATGACTTTTAATGTAACCAATCCAATACCCATTATGATTAGCAACTACGAAACTAACCACACAGATTCCTTTGCCTATCTTGACAGTATAATAAAAAGCAAGAGTGGAGCTGACAGTGACATTCAAAACCTCCTGAAGAAGGCAACGGTAACCTTGATACGTGGGAAATATCTCTGGAGATAGACACAGTACAGGAGGAAGACAAGAGCTGTGTTCCGTCAATTTAGTGTATGACTCAGAGTGCTGGCGAAGGTCAGTGGGTGATATGTCTGTCAGTGCTCCACACAACATATTTTAGAAAGTTCCCAGGGACACTTGGCAAAAAACGATTTCCATCAACAGGCTTCTACAACTATGTCAGCTTGAGGATATTGAAGGCGAACATGAAGATGGATTTTGGACATGTGCTTACAAGGGAGACAAGCAGCATTGTTAGTGTTGGCATCCTTCGGAGTCTCACAGGTAAAAGGAAGGGAAGCCGACCAAAAACAACTTGGCAAGGTACAGTCGGGAAAAAGATAGGGGCCCTAAATTAGACCGAGGGGGCATCCAAAAGCAGGCACAAGTCAGAGAAAGCTGAAGAGACTTCGTTGCTGCCCAGTGCGTTAAGTAAGTAAGTAAGCTTTGATATATTTTATTTTTTCCTAGCAATTCCAAATAGAAAATAATCGGTTTCCATCAAGGAAACAGGATTTTTAAAAATTAAACCAATAAAAATACAGTTTATATTTAAAAAACTGAAAAAAGTAAGTAATAAAGTGGGTAAGGAAGGAAAGAAGCAAGCAAGCAAGAAAATAAGTAAGTAAGTTACTGAAACGTGCATAGATTTTTGTAGTATCTGTACTGGGCCACACCAATCTGGTTGTATGCCTCTTACTACAACAACAGCGTGTCTCACTCATCAGTTTGCATTTCGGACCAGCCAATTCTGCAGAAATACCAGATACAAACGGTAAGTATTTTCACATACAATGTACCGATGCTGCTCTGATAGCAACCGAGGGAGTGAAGAAACGAGTTTCTCCTCCTTTACTGGTTCAGAGATACTGTTTGACATAGGATTGAATAAAAACAAATCAGCTATTGAACGAACCTTATTGGTGCAACTATGCACATTTCAGAGCTTTGTAGTTCCTTACGTTTTAAGCAAGATAGGATATCTTATACAGCTCAATAATTGTGCATGTGCGTTTAGACTGGGGGTATAATCTCTTGTCGTCATAGTGGCAACCTCGTTTCCGCTTAATTGTTTTCTTAACAAATCATACTTTGGAAGCATTTCCTTTGCAAGAAAAACTTGGCAGTAGAGGTAAAAAGAAGTAACGGAATCAAGTGTGTGTGTGTGCGCGCGCGTGCGCGCGCGCGTAAACAGTAAATCACTGATGAAAATTTATGTTCAGGTCCCTTTGGCGGTTTNTATGCACATTTCAGAGCTTTGTAGTTCCTTACGGTTTAAGCAAGATAGGATATCTTATACAGCTCAATAATTGTGCATGTGCGTTTAGACTGGGGGTATAATCTCTTGTCGTCATAGTGGCAACCTCGTTTCCGCTTAATTGTTTTCTTAACAAATCATACTTTGGAAGCATTTCCTTTGCAAGAAAAACTTGGCAGTAGTGGTAAAAAGAAGTAACGGAATCAAGTGTGTGTGTGTGTGCGCGCGCGTGCGCGCGCGCGTAAACAGTAAATCACTGATGAAAATTTATGTTCAAGTGCCTTTGGCGGTTTACTTCAACAACATGCCATCCTTTTGAATAGTTGTACTGAAAACAGCAGCGACACAACACAATCAGGTCTATCTAGCGGATAGCAGCACTTGACAGAACATATCTCAGGCTTTATAGTAAGAAATGGGTCTGGAAAGTCAAAGCCCCACGTAAATCCTGTGGCTACTAGTCTGTTCCTGTAGAATGAGCTTACCACCCCCATGGCAAGCAATAAAGCCATAAAAACCCGAAAATACCTGCTAAAGACGGCTGTTAGAAAAGAGAATTAATATGTGAAAATGTATGTAAAGCACAGTGTACTCACTATAAGAATGTAAACGCCAGAGGAAGATAAAATAAGGTGTAGAAAAAGCAAAACTACTCGTAAGCAAATAAGACATATCAGTAGTTTCCAAATACAGCGCTTTAGAAAGGGGGGAACAAATCATAACAATTCGTTGCAAAATTATCAATATGAATACATAAATCTACTCGAATATGTGCAATGTACAAAGAAAAACGGTTACTACAACTAATTACATCGAGACCAGTGTCTGAGGCAGTTAAAAAACAAGAGTAACTATAACGAAGCTACTATTTTAAAAAATCAGAGTTTGTTCGTAGCCCTCTAATGCCAGGGAAGCTTACTTTTCGATTGATCTAGCAGACTGACTACGATCTGGCTACGTCAAGGTTCAACAACATGCTTTCCATCGACCCGGGTTGAGATTGCAATCGAATAAAATGTAATAAGTGAAGTACACATAGTCTGATGCCCCATTAGATAGGGTCCAAAAATTATGCCAAAGTATTGCCTCTTTCTCCACAACTAAAATAATTATGTCNCAGAGGAAGATAAAATAAGGTGTAGAAAAAGCAAAACTACTCGTAAGCAAATAAGACATATCAGTAGTTTCCAAATACAGCGCTTTAGAAAGGGGGGAACAAATCATAACAATTCTTTGCAAAATTATCAATATGAATACAAAAATCTACTCGAATATGTGCAATGTACAAAGAAAAACGGTTACTACAACTAATTACATCGAGACCAGTGTCTGAGGCAGTTAAAAAACAAGAGTAACTATAACGGAGCTACTATTTTAAAAAATCAGAGTTTGTTCGTAGCCCTCTAATGCCAGGGAAGCTTACTTTTCGATTGATCTAGCAGACTGACTACGATCTGGCTACGTCAAGGTTCAACAACATGCTTTCCATCGATCCGGGTTGAGATTGCAATTGAATAAAATGTAATAAGTGAAGTATACATAGTCTGATGCCTCAATAGATAGGGTACAAAAATTATGCAAGAGTATTGCTTCTTCCTCCATCAATAAAATAATTATGTCTTGGAAGCTTTTGGAATCCTATTCAAAGTAACTTATAATGAAAAAAACCCCACATACCTGCGGCAGCTGAGTAACGACCTGTTGGATTGATCCACGGTACGAACTTGCCTGAATTTTCACTTTGCCAGCATAATCTGTTGCCAAGTTAAAGGCGTTTTTTCTCTCAAACATATTCACAAGCTAACAAATTTACAAAACCCTAATATCATCCATAACAATAAATTCAAGCTGAAAGTTAAACTGACATTTAATCAAAGTAAACTGAAATTCAGTTCCATTTCGCGTATTCTAAAAAACAAGATCTTTTAATTTGAGCTACTGCTGATATCGCATTTTCTCTTAATTTCATTATTCCAAAATCTGGAACTTTAATTTTACATTTATTGTTCTTCATTTGCTTAACTTTTACGATTGAATTTGTTTTTGCATTTTCTACATTCTTCCTTTAATTTTCAAAATTTCCTTTCAACTTATTTTTATCGTCCGTCAGCTATTAAAACAATTCTGCGAACATTTACATAAGGTGAGCGTTACTGGTTAACAAGGAAAAGTTAAAGCTGTTATTTTACAAACAGTGTTAAAGAACTATTTCTATTAGGAAACTGTGACCATATTATAATACCGGATATAGCTACTAATTATATCCAAGCACTCGATGTCTCTTTCAACAAAATTAATGAAGTCAAATTGCAAGAATTGGAGGGTGATGAATGTGACATGGAAGGCCTGGTATTTTATTTGTAAAAAGTCAGCATTTTTAAAGCAGCCCAGACCGCAAGAAAATTTTATGTAAGGCGTCCACCTACAAGTATCTAGGAGGAGTTCAGTGCACTTCGATAGAAAGTTAAGATAAAAAAAATATTGTACAAAATCAGTTGTTCCTCAATACATCCTTAAATTATACTTCGGTTAAGTATTTAGTTAAACAGTTGTAACTTCAACTGGAAGTTAAAATATTTTAAATTTCAGTAACAATAAAAAGAATAGCAACCTCCATTAAAATTCTTCTTCTTCTAAATTTCACTTGGTTTTATTTACGTACTCAGATTTCAAACATTTGATGTTTTTGACGGCATTTTATGCTATCGTGCTACTGCACTTTAAGTAATTTTCACTTCATGGAAAGTTTTTCCTTCGCATACAAAGTATTTCTTGCTTGCCACAAATTTAAGTATGGTTGTTTACGAGATTAAATACCTATTTGATGCCTTGGTCCAGTCGAGTGCCAGCAAAGTATCTATGGACCAAAATAAACGTGACGCTAATAGTGAAAGACATTTCTGTGCTTTCAGCAATCATGCATTACGTTAAACAGGTTATACAGATTGCACACTTCTCTGATAAACACTCCTGAATACTATGGCTCACACGGTACACTTGTGAAGACATTTATTGAACGGCAGAAGGTCTTTCTGACTGTATGCAATGGCAAAATATGGCTGCTGCAAGAACACAACTGCCCATAAGCTACAACTTCTCATGGAAGTGTATATAGGTGTATATTTTAAAAGCAAAGCCATATTTTAATAAAATGTACCCTGCGCATCAATTTTTTTCTGAAACCTATTAACAAGCACGGCATACTTCTAAAAACATGCAAATTTTTCTGGATCATGGGATATAGCAATGACCTTTACTACAGGTACCCCAAATGTCTGTCAATTATCATTTAAATTGTTAACTTTGAACTTGATTCCTTTCCTTATGCATCAGAAGTGCTCTTATCCTTATAAATGAATCCTGAGGCCAAATTATCTGTATTTAAGTATTACTTTTCAAACGTCCATATTTTCTTTTACCGGTGCGATGGCAATTTCAATGTTGAATACTCGGTATTTAGTTCACAACCAGTTACAAAACAATTATATTAGAATGTTTACTTGATCATTTAGGTGACTCTGTTACGCCTCAGGAAAGATTAAAGCAACGATATAAGCGAATTACGTTACAAATTTCATCACAACCAAAGGAATTCGTAATACGAATAAACTCAAAAATTGGAAGAAAAATAGTGCTTCTTTATAGTGCTGTTATGGTGACAGTAATAAATGGACATTTTGTTTCCAAACTAATAGTACATTTCCTGTGACCCATAGGCACAAAAGACTTAAATTAAAAATCACAAGAATACGGCTTTAAATTTATTGATATTTAAATTGTTAAACAAACTGAAACAAAGCCACATAAAACTTTGTGGTAGCTACGGGCACTACCTCAGCTCTCATTAGCTGTTGCAAATATCAAGAAAGGATACTTCTGCAAAATTTGTTGAATAAACTGTTTATCTCCGGTGTCTGAAAACTGCTAAGCAATATAGTCTGTCTATAGAACGGTGACCTAGACGAGAAGTAAAACCTTAGCTTTTTACGTTGCTTGAATGAAATGCCTAAGAATTCTATGTATCGTAGCTAGTATTAAAAAAGGTGCATTTGTACTGGATAGCATAACTATTATATAGCATACTGCATCAAATTAATACATAATGACTAACTACGACAAAGTACATTATCTTATTGAAAAAACTGAATAATATAGAATAGCAAAGTGTAGTACAGCATAGTAAGTACATCGTAGCGTGGCATACTAGGCACAGTCATAATATATTTGAACTATGAAACTGCTTGTTTTATTTTTTAACATGAAATTGAACGTCATGACATCAAGTTTTACAGAAACTTTTACAAAAAGTTAAGTCAGAAAGCCTGGTCAATTCATAACGGTACAAATCAAAATTCTGAAGTACAGAATTTTCCAGAGGCGGCTTTTCACGAAGCCTACGGGGCCTGGCGAGAACTGATAGTTGTCTGTAAGGGTCAAAGCACCTGCAGCAACTCGTTATTCAAGGGTACTTTTGACATACATTGCTGAAAAACTATGATGATCCAACTACCAATTACAGCACCTTCAATTCTATGGATTGATTGGTGCAATACTATTCAAGGTTACAAAATTTCTTACCAGCCATTAAGAGTCCACATTCTAACTCTTGTAAAGTCAGCATCGTGTGTGGCCTTTGGTTGAAGGTGCATATGATCAAGAAAATGCTGAAGGTAAATTAAAAGTACTGTAAAAGTAATGTATTGTAAATAATCTGGAAGTTGAGTAAATTGTCGACATTCTAAATGAAATGTGAAAACACGCAGTTATCGAATTTTAATCAGATTTCCCTTGTAGGCTAAAGAAAATCAACGTTTTGTAAGACAGACCTTTTGGGAGGGTGACGCGTATTTCGTTTACAATCTATTGATTACTAAAAAATTTACTTTCTTCTTTCCTTCAAAGCATCAACTGCTGTACTGACTTGGGGGATTAAGACGTCTCAGTGGCATACAACCATTGCGACGTGAAGGGTCTCACTTTTGATGATGCAGTGGTGCATACGCAAGACAGAAAGAGATGGCAGAGGCTCACCAAAAGGGTGACAGTGGATCAATTGTATCCAAAACCATAGAAAGTGAAGTGCACTCTCAACTATACGACTATTTTGAAGAAGGAAACTTGATACCTGACTTTGAGTTTGGTTTTCGAAATAGTAAATCAACTGAACTTGCTACGTTGACCCTTCTGAACAGTATCAGAAATTCTGCTGATTCTGGAAAACTAGTTGGCGCCTGCTTTATTGACCTCAGTAAGGCATTTGACACCATAGCACACGGAAAACTGATTGATAAGCTCGAATGTTATGTCAGAGAAAGGGCCAGTTTACACGGGTGTACGGCAAGGCTTCATTTTGGGACCAGGCCTCTTCGTCATATTTTTCAATTATATTACTGAGAATCTGGTTCATTCAAAAGCAGTAATATACGCTGACGATACTGTTATTTTTGTGAAAGTCAAAATCTGGATGAAGTAGAACGTCTTCTTAATTACGATCTTCAAAACTTTAATCACTGGTTCACGGAAAACGAATTGCTGTTAAACTTGAAACCAGGAAACACTGAAGTGTTACTGTTTGGCACGTCCAAAAGGATAAATCTGCAGCAGAGAGATATTGTGATCAAGATAAATGGCCAAAATGTCAATGTACAAATCGTTACAAGTATCTTGGAGTAGAAATCGACCACAGACTGAACTTGAATTCGCATTTTGACAAAACTTTCAAAAAAATGTCGACAAGACTACGTTTACTATACAAAATGAGGACCTTTCTTTCGATGAGTGCTGCCCTCTCGGTCGTCAATGCCGTTATCTTACCGTTGTTTACATACTGTTGCATACTGAAACCTATTTTCAATCAAAGCCAGGCTCAACGAATCGCATCCTTCGAAAGACATGCTCAAGAAACTATGGCAGATGGTAAATATGTCAATCATAACATCAATATCATGGATTGTGGAAAACATAGAGTTTGCCTGTTTGTCAGGAACGTTCTATTTGGAAATGTTAAGCCACCTTTCGAAACTATTTTGCAGTACCAAATACGAAAGTGAACAAGACAAACAAAAACCTATTTGTCTACGTCCCAAGAGTCAAATTGGAATATGGGAGACAGTTTTTTTTAATGATCTCCCACTTGAACTTAGAAGCAAATATACAGAAATGAATTTTAAAGAAATTTTACAAGATCATAGGTTCTAGTTTTTATCAGGCTCTTATTGTTTTACAGATCTTTTTTTTCTAACAAAACACGTGTTGATAACAGTATTTGTATACATTAGTTTTTAATCATACATTTACTGAAATTAGTAAAATGATAATAATTAGAAGTCTTAGAAAGAAGCTTCTGGGAGGGGTCTGAGGTTACAAAGGATTAGATCATAATCCCTATCGGTGGGTGGAATGGTTTATCGCCAACATATTAGACGACTATTTATGTGCTATGTAATTAACGTCCGGCCTCGTCTCCCTATATGTAGTATCCCACCCTATCGAAACCAGCTTTAATAATTTAGTTCTTGCACTGAATGGTAGTAACAGTACTTCAGTATTTCACTGTTCTGCCATGAAGGCAGTCCCGCCTTCACCAAAAAATAAACTTATGTGAATTTATTTCACAGAAATACATTGTCAAAGTTTTATTTTTCATTTTCATGCCTTACCGGCACGTGTTCCCAGTTCTGCATCTGAAAAACATCCACCTGATCCACAATGAGAACCTCAACTGAAGACAAAAAGTCAAAATCTCTCTCTGAATCGCTGAAAGAATAAATACAAAATTTCGGTTATGTCAGGTAACAGTGCAACAAAACACAAAGCATTTGAAAGCTAGGGCAAAAACACAATTTGTCTTATACCTCCCATATATGACTGTCGATGGCAAATTGTTGGCATCGTAATGTAGATTCCCTAACCTCCCACTGACTAGGCATATTTTTATATGTGATCTGCAATGGAAATATGAAAATCATATTTGTCATTGATTTTGTGCAGTATTTCTAAGTGCTAACCTGTAGTCAATGGGAGTACAATGGAAATGGTTGCCCGCGGTCAATGGTGATAAGTAAGAGCTTCACCAGACCTACTTTCAACATTACGACAAATGGCTCAAATATAGAGCAAGTACCAAAATTTTTATATCTGGGGCAAACGATCACTGAAGATTGTACATGCGAAGAAGAGATGAAAAGAAGAATAGCAATAGCCAGAACAACTTTCTCTAAAATCCATAAGGTGCTAACTTCAAGATATCTTTCGATCTAAGATGGCGTATTCTTCAGGGTTATGTATGATCGTTTCTCATGTATGGTGCAGAGACATGGACACTGACTAACAAATTGAGTAAAAGAATAGAAGCCTGTGTAATGAGGATGTATAGAAGGATGCTAAAGATATCATGGGCGAAAAAGGTCACAAACAGAGAAGTGATAAGATGGATAAACATCAAGAAAAGGCTATTCAATATCATTTCAGTTTTCACTATTACGCCTAGTAATGGAGCCCCCAAAAAGTTAATATACACAACGTACTGATTTCTGGTGTTCTTTTTTTCTTATATTTGAATAAAATTGGTCGCCTTTTGTAGTTTTAATTCATCTGCTGGTCCAAAGTAATTCATTTATGCAACTTTTGATTACACATTTTTGTTTCTCCTCGACAAAAGTTCCTGTTGTCGCAATAATTGGAATTTGGGAATGAAAGTTATTCCAATGGATGGTTATTTTTAGCCATAATATTCTAGAACCGATTCTAAGTATCCAGTTTATTCAATTACAGTTAAAAAGGTGTGAAAGAGCTTAGTATATTTTAAAACAAGAACAACTTCCCACCTCCCTCCCTCCACACGCTGATTTATCAGTACTTTCTTAATGGCATTTAAATGTGAAGGAGTAAATTTGTCTTCGGTATCATAATACCAAGAGATAACCTGGAAGTAAATAATAATCTATAGCATTAACTCTTTGAGAAACGTTTTGCTTGTGCCCTGACCTCTTCAGCTCCATCCGTTTTTGAATTTTTTAAAAGGTTTTTCATACCAGCCAAGGTTTGGAGCTACTTTAGTGCAGCAGGTTGTCATATTTGGTTTTTTCTTTGTACTTTTCAATTTTATTAATTTGTTTCCTTCCCTATCCCAGTTTTATCCCCGAAAACTTGATACGGATAAACAAATTTTTGCGCATTCGCCAAATTTGCTAACAAGTCATACTCACTTTTTGAAATTCAGAAATTCAAGTATCGAAAAAAAATTTCACAGCCAACGACTGTGTAGTACTTTAGATAGCGAGGATTGGGAACTGTATAACAATGAAAAGTATGTTTTCACCAAATTGTATTAAAACTAGTGCCTATGGGTATCGTGCCCACATGTTCTATACACTGAGCTATTAACGCTACATTCCTCACAAAATATTTTTACATATCATATCTTTTAATTGGGTGCACCAATCTTTCCCAGCTTTCCCACCACAAAACCTTCTGTAGAAGGCTCAGTCCTATAAACATGATTGTGACCAGATGTCTAACGAATGGACAGAAAAAGAATAGCGAAATCAAATGAATGATTTGAAACCTTTCTTTTAAAATATCTTTAATTAAACCAACAGGTAAGGCTTACTGTGCGTAAGCAGGCATGTTGAGTTGAAACTTTGCACCCTCCGCGTTCAATTTAAAAGCCAAGGCAATCGTCAAAAACACTAGGCTATTGTTTGTATTGTTCTCTCCTAGTGTGTGTGTGTGTGTGTGTGTGTGTGTGTGTGTGTGTCTCTCTCTCTCTCTCTCTCTCTCTCTCTCTCTCTCTCTCTCTCTCTCTCTCTCTCTCACGATCACGATGAGCGATTAATGAATGGATAGAAAAACCAATCCTTGCACATCCGTGTTGAACAAAAACAATAGGAAACATCAGTTCTCCGGGTCAATGTCGTAGTAACCTATATTCTTTTACATGATATACGAATTCTAAAAGTGCTCCTGAATCTCTTACCCTTCTGCTCCTATAATCATTCGCAAACCTAGTGGTGACGCAATGATGATATCTGCTGAATAGAAGTCTGCAAATAGACGCACAGCTCGTCGCTGAATCGTGATGCCAATCCTAAAGCAGTCATCGATATTCCCTGCAAACATTGCTTTGAAGTCCTCTAGAGGAAAGAATTTTATATTTGTATTAAGATTTGTCTTAAAATGTACCAAAAATTAAAAGGCTAAGTTCAAAAAGTAGCCAAATATGACTAAAAATATTTCTTACCTGGAACGTAAGACACTTTCGATCGATTTTCTTCAACCTCAAGTTTATATTCGTCGTAGAATCTTTTCTTCTGCATAACTTGTGCCTGTAAAATGATTAATATTTTAGAGTGTTAAGGCATTGATTTGTGCACATTTTATTTATGGCAACTTAAATATAATGAAACTAAATAAACTGACGATATCTAGTCGTATTTAGCAGCGTACCCATTTCAAATATTCTAGAAGAGGGGGTTAACAAGAATATAGTAACCCTGTTTTAGATGAACTGAACACCGTCTGAAAACTACAGTTTTTTACCCACTGATAAAGTCTCGAACTTTTTAAAAACCTTATTCTGCACAGCAATTCCGTTAGGTTACTCCTATTTCAAAAGTTACTATGGCTGCAGAAAAAGAAATAGTACAAATATCTTCCTTAATTCAATACTGCAATCTAATTACTGTAGTCGCCAAAGATTGTATTTTGTCACAACGTCCACATGTTATTTATTAATTCCTGTTGAAATTGGGCAATACCATATCATCAAGAGATAGATTAGAAAAAACTCATTCAATACCAAAAAGCTACAAAGGAGAGTGCACGCATGTATACTGTAGTCACATGAGTGAGATTAAAAACATTAACAAATACAACGATGAACATGAAGCTGATGATGTTAATGATAATGGTCAACATAAATAATGCCATAATCATCACCAGTGACATTTATGACCATTAATTTTTGCTTTTGTTAGTAAATAAACTAATACATTTTGATATAATATTTTCCTTCATAGTATAACAACCCTTTTATTCATAAAATAACTGAAGCCATCGGTAAATTTATAAAGTAATTATGTACAATAAGATGTTGAACTTTTTCTATTTGTTAGCTATTCCTGACTGTAGACTGTAGTTCTTAAAATAGGTATTTACTTTTGCAAATGGTTAATCTAAAACACTCAAGAAAAAATTCTGACTAAGAGCCTGGTTATCAGCTCTGGAAGAAACCCCAGGCTCTGATTAAAAGGGTCTGTTTGGGGTAGACGTTTGTGGCTCGTTATTAATCACAAAATTCCTGTAACTCCCGTTAAACAGCGGATGCTTTATGATAATTTTTTACGTTATTCAATATTCTCTTGCTCCGTTGTAGAAAAAAAAACCAGGTATCACTCTCTTACCCTTAACTTATTATTGATAATATTATAGATTATTAGTAATCTCAACACATACATGACGGGCCCAGCAGAAAGTACAGTATAATGCTCAGAGGTGATTTGGGAACAGTGCATAACAAAGTGGGAGTGGCTGTTCACGTTTTAAATACGCCACAAAGCTCGGCAGGTTGTTACCAGAGGTCTACTAAATGGATCATTTGCCTGTGTCTGCAGTTTATAAAATCTTTATTCCAAAGGATCGTTAAGTGCAAATATCTACTATTATGTTACCTGCCCACCCCTCAATTTACACAAAGTGATCCAGTGCGCCCGAAGCCGACTTGACAACAGTGTCGTACATTTCAAAGAGTGTTATTGAGCGTCGGCCTGTACAATGCACGCTCTCCTATTATCTGCCTAACCGTAATTTAAAGCCTTTATTACCTATGTAAAACAATACACAAACTGAGCTGGAATGTAGTGAAAATCTGACTCCTTACCTTGCCGTCCATATCTACAGAAAATTTTATAATTTGATTCACGATGCGAAGACATGACTCCCTAAATGGCACAACGATAAGAACCTTCGGGCGAGTTAAGCCATGGTCGCGTATATCCCTAAAAAGTCGGGGGAAAAAGATAACTTAATTTTGGTTAGCATAACTACATAAGGTACTGTCAGTGCTATTCTGTTAATCTTGCAAAGGCATTTGCATCTTTCGATATAAAGGGTTATTTCCATTTTTATTCTCGGGAAATATTGGGCTCGAGCAAAGAATCCGGGAAGGAACATTTTGCGCTTGACAATAAAATTATTTCCATTGCGCAAAGTTTTTCGCTTTGGCGCATCCTTTTATGACAAATATGGCTGCTCTTAACAGGCGATTGCTTTTGTTTTAAAGTCAAGGATCTACATCTATTTCAATCCCTTTATTACAACGCAGATCTATCGCACCAACTAAAGAAAAATATTGGACGAAGAAACTTTTTCAAGAATGACGATCAAATGGCCTGCCTAATGTGTTGGTGAAATATGTGGTACTATTTGATCAAATTTAGCTCTTTAAGGTCTTTGAAATATTTACTACTCGATTGGAGGAATTGGTATCATTGTTGTACGTATATTTTGAAACCAATCTGTCTACGTACTGCAACATGCCCTGGTGAATGACGGTGCAGAATGTTATGGTATCTCTCCAATGGTGTCACTCAATCGCCTATCGCAAGCAGCAATCCTACAGGCAGTCGTATCATAGGTGAAAGTCGTGGTGTTGTAGTGTCTACGTTATGGTTCTGTCTTTTGTTAATCCTCATCACAGCTTTAGTAGTCTTTTGGAACTTGAACAATGAACATTTATTTTCTTGGAGTTACTCTGTGCTTCATTTCTTGATCAAAAGCATGATTTTCTATATTAGCTTGAATCATAAAAAGGAAAAATTATAACACTAAAACGA
Organism: Morbakka virulenta; assembly: GCA_003991215.1. NCBI lineage: Eukaryota > Metazoa > Cnidaria > Cubozoa > Carybdeida > Carukiidae > Morbakka > Morbakka virulenta. The sequence continues at coordinate 3,657,055 of RDPX01000043.1, read as the reverse complement.
AAATTAAAGTTTTACAAAAGTGTTTGTCACGTATTGTGGTGGGAGAGTGTTGACGGATGCCACAAATAAGGAAATCCGTTCATTTCACTTATCAAAATTTCTATTTCGTACTCTGTCGTTGCTTGTTATGGTACCGCTGAGGTATCCACCGTAAATCAGCGTTCTCTGTTCCTCGGCCCAGGTCTTTTGTATTTATCGTAGGACCTGTTACCAATTTTATCTGAACAATTATTTTATGGCAACAGAGAGTATAAATCCATTAAAGGTATCTTTCCAAAACTACTGAATCGTAATTGGATTTTATACAGCAAAGCGACGAGCTGCAAAAGGCGGTGTTTAACTTTGTTCTCCAGTTCAGGTGCAGCTCCTGAGCTTAAGAAATCTCTGGGCAGCAGTGTTTTAGTCTTAATGAGCATGCCTTGCAGAAAATTTTTTGAGCATTCTATGGATATAAGCTTTAAATCTACATAGTGAACAATATTGCAAGTAATGCGTTCGGAATTATCACTTAAGTATCAATAAATTGAACGCTCCTTTCTTGACTTCCGAACTGCTAATTATATTCGTAATGGTTATAAGATATTATAGTTAATTAGCAGTACGTTTTTCTAGCTCAATCCAGGTTGAGCTACAACGACCAGCCATTTTCTCCTATCTTGTATGCAGTCTCGTAGTTCTTTCAGGTCTAATCTTTTGTCCTTCTTCAGCGAGTTTGATGAAAGGGTCAGTCTGGGAAATATTGTACAATTATCTTTATGAAAGTACTTGGTTTACTTATGATAAAAGTATTTGTAAAACCGACAGAAAGACTGGATGGTTGTTTAGTGTTTATAATTCTGTCTTTTGTCTAAAAACATGTACTGTCTTCAGCCTCCTCTCTTGTAGTCTTTAGTCTTTCGTAAGTCTTTCCTTGCTTGTGTTCTGGTTGTTCTAATGGGTGTCAACCAGCAAAGGGGAGTTCTTTTGGGAACGCTTGTTTTCTTTTACTTCTCTTTTTTGCAAAGGGTTCTTGTTATGCCTTGTATACGGGTAGTGTAAACCGAATAGAAGATCTCAGTAAGGGTAATTAAAGCTGCGAAAAAGTTTCCATGACGAAAATACTGTAATACTTTATCTTCTGTTGTGCCGATATATAAAAAACTGGCAATTTTTTACCCTTTAATTAATCTCTACACTGCTTGTTGTGTCCTCTTTACCATCAAAGAAAATGTCATACAAACAAAACAATTTGAATTAAAGTTTTGGATACATTAAATACGAATGTCGTTTCCATCAAGTGAAAAAGAATAAACCTGCTGATATTTCACTAGTATGCTTGTTTAAACTCGCCAAAGCTGTTAAATTAACAAAAAACGAATGAAAACGATAGTTTAAAAATAGTAATTTTTTGTTGAAGTTATGAGAACAGAGAAAAAGCTACTAAAGGAATTATAGCAATTATAACAAATGGAGTTTTTCTTTTATTTCATTAGGGAAGGAAACTAAGAAAAATTAATAATATCAGAGGAAAACAAAGAAGAAAACAGCTTAAAATATTGGACATTGATTGTGTTGTGACGTGAGTAACAGTTGCTAAGATATTGAACAGTGGAAGTCCATGATCGGTCAAGCTTCACGGCATGGTACCTTAAGTATAATAATGAGAAAGTAACTTTTAAATATACAATATCAACATTCCACATGGACTCTGAAGTTGTTTCTAGTTTTGAAACAGCTTGCCCAGTTCGAAGTAAATCCAATTTAAACGCAAGAATGACGGCCTCCCTTTGGTGATCTACGAGTTCTAAGAAAATATCTTGAAATTCTCCATTACTTTCAAACCGCAATTAACGTTTCAGTTCTTTTCTACCTGTAACTTTATTTCTTACCAAAGAGTGATTATGTAGGAAATTTCCCACCTATCTTTTTGGTGAATGCTTTGTTGTGCGGTAAAGCTTTCACAGGAAGATGTTCTCCAAGTTTTATGCAACGGGAGCAGAATACAAAAATAGCATTTTTGACCATTGCTTTAAAAGACGTAAAGTTTTCAACCTTCCTTATTTCCAAAGGACGTTGGTTGTAAAATTTTGCCCCAGTACTAACAAAGCCTTTTTTTCCCCTAATTCTAATCTCATTTTCGGAATTTTTAATAACAGTCCCTGATTTCTCGTTTTCTAAGCATGTTCATTTATCTGAAAATAGTTCTTTAGGGGTGTACAAACGTCATCGTGTAAACACTTCTTCACTAGCAGACAGCTTTTCATTTTCATCTTGGAGTAAATTGAAGGCACCGTTACATCACCATTTTAATAATTAACTGTTGAAGCACGCCTTTCAATGCTTTGAAGAGATTTCTGCTGGGTAACCGTCAATTCGAGGTTTGGGAGACAGCAGTAGGACATCAACGGCTCTATCACTATTTGATACACTTGCTCAGCTGTGTCACTCGTTGAAAACTGTCGGTAATTTGTCAATAGGAGCATTCTGCCGGGCATCTTTCTGAATCGTTCCCGGAAGTTCTCATTGAAGTTCAAATTAGGAGTCATGGTATTCAATAAATAGTTGTATTGAGAAGTGTTATTGATCGTGTGACTGTTATATTTCACTTCAAACTCCTTTGGAACTTTTGATAGAAAATTGTTTGTCGAATTCAATTATATGATCAGTAGTAGAAGGTGATGTATATACTGTATATATAAATGTATATATATATATTTATATGTATATATATGTGTGTATATGTACGTATGAGGGCCGTGTCATATTGGTTAATGAAATTGCACTGTAACAACGAGCTTCCAGAGTAAGGCTTTTGAACTCTAAAAAAAACAAAAAGCCTTTAGTTGGCGTCAAGAAGGGCATCGAGCCAAAATAATCACTGCCTCACCAAAATCCCTGATGCAAATATTTAATTTAAACATCATAAAATGTTAACTAATGTCGTCATTTAATCAACAGTTACTAAGACGTAACTTAAGACAAAAAGATAATCTTGAAAAAAGAATTCTGAATTGAGTCCATCAGCTATGTCTTCAAGTCACCATAGGGAAGTGTAAGATCAAAAACACTAATGCTTGTTAAAAATTCTTCCAAATTAAACTTGATCTTTACTTACTCCAGTTCTTTTCCCTCCTTCTGTGCCTGTACAATTTTTTCATTATTTTTTAGTATCCTTGATCGAGTTCTACAAAAGGGAAAAATACATTGTACAACTACCACAAAAACCAACCACCAACAATAATAACAAGATAGCTAGCAAAGCTTACATTTTTTTCTTACACTGCCATCACAGCCAGAAGAGGTCAGCATTTCCTTTTTTATTCTATGGATAATGGAATGAAAAAGTATCCAAAGATATAAAAATTGGTAGCTCGAGTGGTGGTATTCTGCAGTACGAAAGAGTGGTTCCTTTTTCCTTTTTTTTTGGTTTTAACGTCATTTTCCCCACAGTAACTGAGGAAATTTAGCAGTGAGGAATTTCTTAGCAAGATGACTGACTCCAAACGTGCTTTTCTTTTGTGAAGTTCCAAAGTCGCCCGCTCGGGGAATCGAACCAGGAACCTTTTGGTTACGGTGCAGTTGCACTAACCATTATGCCAAGGCTCTTTGTGGTTCCTTGTAAGGAAAAATAAAATATCTACTAACAAGAACAAAGATATGAAGGGCCAGTGGTTCCTTGTAAGGAAAAATAAAATATTTACTAAAAAGAACAAAGATATGAAGGGTCACTGGTTCGTGGATTGAGAAGTGGCATTCCGCAGTACGAACAAGGTTCTTTAGAAGGGAAAACGAAATTATCCTAAAAAGAACACATAGTAATGGGTCAATGGTTGGTGTTTTAAGACGTTTTAAGGCATTCCGCAATACAAAAAAGTGGCTCGTTAAAAGGAAGAGCGAAATTATCCTCGAAAAAAACTCAAATATATGTTATAAGTGGCGTGTACATCTCATTGTAGGCAATATGCACAAAACAAATTAGTTGTTCGGCAGATCTGTCAAGAAACCAGCCTCAAATAAACGCCTTTTATCGTATGAACTATTTCAATAAAACGATAGAACTCATTTTACGAAATATAAAGTTAAAATGCTATTTACAGAATGCAAAAACGGAGAAAGTGAGTAAAAATATAAAACGATAAGATTAATGATGATATGGAAATGACGAATAAAGAGTAGGTAATGAAAGAAATGATAAAAAAATTTCCACTACCAAATTCAATAACAGCATAAAGTCCATAAAAAAAAGAAAAAGTAAAAATGAAACTGGAAGAAAAATTATGCTCATCAGCTACAGGTAGTAACGCTAAAATACAAATATTTTAATCAAGACAAAAAACGACAAGGCGTGAAAACAAAAATTAATCCACCACACATGATAGGACTAACAAATTACTTAATTCCTCAAAAATGACACCAACCTTTAAACGCCTATTCCAATAATTAAATTCTGGAGAAAAATAATTCTAATAAGCACCAAGTTGATTTATTTTAAATGCGGTGGGCTCATTCAAATGCACTAAGACTAGTATCAACTCATTCTTATTCTACGAGAAAAAAGCCGTTTTTAGTTTGGCTTGAACAACTACCTTTAAAACTAAACACCGTATTTCCACTAATAAACGGCAAGCCACAAATAAACGCCGCCTTATAAAAAAATGCCGCAGCATAAAAAGCGGGATTTATTAGAAAAAAATAGGGAAGATACAAAGTAACGCACAACCGTTCAGCATATTCTTTTACTCTTCATCAATACAATAAAATGTTTATTTGTTAATAGTTAATACGAATGGCAACGAAAAGGTAAGGATTTTGGCATGATTACCTCCAAAAGCTGACAGTAGCAAGTTCAAGCCCTTCATAGTATTTGGTGGCGCAAAGAGCGAAACCAAATCCTTAAATAAAGAGTTCAAACCTCGATGCTATGTTGAGTCATCAAAGAACGACTAGCTGAAGAAGGATTTAACTTTGCAGTACAAAAACTCTCTGACAGGAAAGTTCTTATTCACTTGTCAAGCATAGAATTCGTTCGACTGTCACACAACCAATGTTGTATGGAACGCTATGAAAAACAGTCGGGTAGACTAGGTCATCATTTCAAGTGATTCCACCGTATACATTCAAGCCCAGGATGTCTATTAGAATAAAGCATTCCAAATCCATTTCACTGATCAATATGACAAACGATTAAGCGATAGTGTGCAGCACTAACAGATACTGGAAATCTCAAACCACCACCAAGGAGGAAAATTGTGGCATGAGTTTTAGAATCGTGGGATGCTTTGACCAAAGAAATGACCAACAATTCCTTTAAAAGCTGCGATCTTAACCTTGGACTTAACGGCAGGCAACAAAGGCAATTCAACTCATTGTTTCAAAGAGGGGCCATCTTGTTTAAATGGGCGTTCTTTGTTAAAAGATCAGCCTCAAGTTTTAGAAGAGATGTCACCAACAGAGAATCTATCTCAACCAACAAGTTCTGATAAGAAAGATGAATTTAATCTTTTGGATGAAGACATTAATTAAAAATTATTATGGACTGATTTTGTTGTAGTTATTTTTCATCAATTACAAAATTATGTTTGGTTGGAAAAAACGTAGGCGGCATTTATTGGAGGAAACACGGTAAGCGTCCCGAAAAATTAATTAGGCATTTCTAATCATATTTGTAAAGGAAATTCACTTAATTGCTACTGTAATACCACATAGTACTACAATAAAAAGTTGGACATTAGGATAACACTAAACTTACTTCATAATGTGGTTAACAGCATGCATACAATACAATGACCTAATTTGCTCCTCATTAGAAAATGTCCTCTCAGTAAACATCACATCTTTGTAACTGCCTATGTATTTAAACAATTCTTTCTGTAATGGTGTTAATAATTCTAAAAGAAAACAGGAGATAAAATTAATATATTTCGGTAACAAAATCGCATGACGAAATATTTCTTTTCTTCACTGGATAACAGTTTTTAATTTGTATAAGCATCTTTGGTGGTTTATCTAATTTTAGCTTTTAAAAGTCCATTGTTTAATTAAGCTACCTGAAAACATTACAACTTATTGCCAATAACCCTGTCTAATGTATATACAAAATGTTGTGAGTTACCATGTTGAAGTTATTGAGCTTTGATTACGCTGAACGATAGGCATATTTCAATTTTATAGCAAAAACGGCTTGCTTAGAAAAAACTGGCCCAAAAGCAGACGTATTTCTGAAGACAAAAGGTGTGATTCACAAAACAATTTAACAATTTCTCAAATTTACTGTACAACTTTTGCCAAGATGAAGACTATTATATTATAAGGAAACAACGAAAAAACTGAGTATGTTCTTTACGTATGACCCCCAAAAGACATAAATGTTCCATTTCCGTTAATAAAACCACGATAAACAGCCTTAATACGTATAAATAGCTGGTAATTACTCTCGATTAAATTAAAATTGATAGTCCAGATTGACAAAGTATACAGAAAATCATCATCAGGGCTAATGGTACTAAAATGAAAAAGTGGCAACACCCAACGAATGTCGCTATCACTACCTATCAGTCCATGATCGAGCCCCTTTCAATGTATTGCTAAACAATTTATGGAAATCTACCCGAGACCAGTTACAATGAACTACGAAGAATTAGGTTCTTGGTAAAGCAATTATTGGCGAACATTCCTAGTGCACTACAAAGTTACGGGCTTTACGTGATCGTGAAGCTGCAACTCAATCATGCAGGCAAGTGTCAGTTTACCCCACATAGTATTCGAACCAGGGGCAACAAAAACCTTACTTATTTTACCTAAAGTTTGAACCGAAGCGCATCTTAAACCATTTGAGTCTTATGGCACTCATGTTTTCAACAACTTTTAACCCTATTCTGTCTGGGGGTGGACTGTTTGGTCCACTACTGTTAACTTTTGCCAATTTCTCCTAATAGGGCTGTTCGATCCACTTGATTTTTTCTGACTTTTCCTAACTTTTATCTGGGATCAGTTTAATAATCTTTTCAATTTTTAAAATAATGCTCACGATGAGTATAACAATTTTATTCCGAGGCACTGAAACAAAAATTCTGTTTATATAAATAAATTTATCTGAATATTTGTGTAATAGTACAAATAGTACGTCAGTGATTTCATTCAGATATCAGACTCATTATCATGTTTACTACGTCCTTTTATTACTCACTTTCTGAACAAAATATCATAAAATATCACAATTGGTTTTCCTTATACATTATTGCGAAATGTTGTAAATTCTAACTGACAAGCATTGTCAAGTATCATTCTTTTCCAAATTTTGCAAACAATTAAATTCCTTAATTTTTAAATCAAATTACCAATCGTGAGAAACCTCTTTCTATTTCCTATAGTAACAATTATAAATCAATTATGTATTAATGTATCAATTATGTAACAATGTGTAAATTATGTTTCAATGTATCAAATACGTAATTAAATATCCAATGGGGGTTGATAATTGCTTCTTACTTTTGTCAATAATTATTTCTGACACCGAAATTGAGTTTTTTCAGTTGTTCGCACAAATGGAAACAGTTTCTCTTTTTCTTTTTGTGACGCAATTTGTGTTATGATTTAAGTCTGCATCCAAAATGTCGAAAAGAAAGACGATAAGTGCTGAAGAAGCAGTTGAACATATTCTAAATTTTGTATATAACAAAAGTGCAAGTGGAAACACTGACTTGATGGCCCTGATGACGAAGAAGATGAGTTTACTGAAGAGAATAAAAATATCAGTAGTATCCAATTCTTCAGTATGTAATCTTGTATCAGTATCAAAAAGCATTGATACAGCATTGGACGAAAATAGCTGAGAAATGTTTCCAATTCCAGGGGTAAAAAATCAACCAAAGGCCTTTTATCGAATTGTGATGAGAATGGAAAGAAGAAAAATGACAAAACGGAGATTCAATTCGGAAATATTTCACAATTAATCCGTCGATAAAATGCCTCAGATATAACTACAAACAAAACTGGTCTGATTACACGATTTTGTGGTATGGAGATGGAGAAAGATGCTTTCCATTTGTTTTCTACACCTGGTATGATTGACCTTGCCTTACTATTCTTGATTTCCTGGGGCGTGCAGGGCAGCAAATATGGTTCAGAATATAGCTTTATATACTAAGAAGCGAATCCAAAATACCATGGCTCAACTTCCTAAAACACTTTTTTATTGTCAAAAAATACCCATGTGAAGAAAATTGATGTACACCTACATACTGTGAAAAACTAGTTTGCACCACCAAATGAATATTATGCTTAAGGTACTGAGAATTATACTAAATATTTGGTGGAAAGATTATCAAAGCAATACAATTACAGTTGCAAAGTGCTTGTTTCATGTAAACATCACAATGATTGCCACGACGCAAGGAAATCGTCTTAAAATGATGAAATTAATAGCACAAATGCCAAAGAATTGTTGAACAGTGAAATTTATTATTAAGAAAATGGTTTCCAACATTGAGTTAGTAGACAGAACTATAATCTAAAAATTTACTCATTTGGAGCATTAATGATGTCACTTAATTAACATTTTGATGAAAATTAATTTTTTCTTAATTCTGGACTTCAGGCAGCTAAATTTAAAATATTCAACTTTGAGTGGTTTATTTTTCAAAAGATATGGGCAACTGTATTTTGAATGAAATTCAGCAAATTTGATGTCATTCAAAAATACGATGATATCATTTGCCTCTTTTCATTAACTAACAAACACCACATTAAACTTCAAGTCAATAGCTATAGCTGATGATGACATAGTAGGGGTGGACCAAATGGTTCACTCCAGGATATTCAGAGCCTCAAAAAGCCCGAGCGCAAAAGGGTTAAGGAACTAAGTGACCAAAAATATCATGATATTTCAAAAAGCAATATTAGACTAATATCCCTTGATTAGTTGAGTTTCTCTTGTTTGGACAACGGAATTATATCTAACAATATTGTATCCAACAAAGTCATATTGCGGCTTTTGGCAACTATTACAAAATTATTACAATTATTTCCAAAGTTGTTAACTTTATGTGCTGTAGAGGATTATGGGGTCATAAAATCACTCACTCCAAGAAAATCCAGCTAACTCCATTAATGTCACACAAACAACCCCAGTAGCAGCGCAAACATGTAAAGAATGATCAGTAGCATGCAAAACACTTAAAAGCTACGATTCGAGGTAAAATGGTTAGAAGCAAAACGAATTCAATCCAAAGTTTTCAAAGCTAGGAGACATCAAAATGTATTGTTAAGATCGTACTGGGTGAAGGGCAAATAATATTCTAAACAAGAATAAATGCAAATGAAGTATAACACCGGCTAATTCCCAAAATGCCCGAGTATTACCATAGCTTATTAAGTTACTAAAAATGTAAGGAAATGAACTTAATTCAACATTATGTCATAATGATTGATTAGCCATTCAAGCGAAATCCAGCTAGATAACTAGCAAGCATACTAAATGCTGTACAGATCACACAAGTTGTAAAACAATCTCTACACCAAGGAACTAGTGGCATAGCCAAAACTTGGCATATAAAGAAAAGGACAAATTTTCAAGTCGCAGTAAAAGGTATGTATTGAAATTCTCGTATTAGCCTTAACATGGTTTCCATTGACATAAAATCTTATGTAAATGACGCAAACATTTTGGTATGATTACAATGATTTTAACAAAAAAGGCCAGTTGACCTAACAAGATCTTACGTCACCATAACCCAATTAAAAAATCAAAACGGCTTTGTTTATTTTCTACACATTAGAAATGGATTGCCAAGGCTTCAGACTTGGTTATGGTAAATCAACTTTTATTAAAAGTTTATTAATAATAAACACTATGATGAGTTGTTTTAGTAATAAAACAATGCACTTTACCTTTTTCTTTCTTCTTCCACTCCATCCACCTTGCTGCTACTTTTTTTACCACCTAAATAAATAAAGACTCTGACGTAAAACTGATGTTCGAAATGCTGATTATATAGTCCCCAACATACAACAAATACAGGTCCCAACATAAATGAAAAACCTTGGCAATAGCAGCTCTCTGTTGATATGTTTCCTAAACAGTCTTGGGAGCCTATACGAAAGCCACAATGACTTATTGGCTTCAGAATGCTGTCCAGGCTATTTTACCCTACATTGTACACGATATCTAGGCGGATCATGGTTAGTCTTCATTTCGAGTTGTGTCATTATATATTCCAGAAATAATATGAACAAGTCTTACTGGAGTGTGAGACGAGTGACATATTATTGCTAATATTGTTATTGGTTGTGTCGGTGACATTTGTGCATACATCCAGTGTGTGTGTGTGTGTGTGTGTGTGCGCGTGTGTTTGTTTGTTATTGGCTTGACATAGTTTTGAACCACTCTAACATAAC
>RDPX01000043.1:3630889-3646656 GCA_003991215.1 Morbakka virulenta | reverse complement strand
GTTGTGTGTTATTATATATCGCAGAAAAAATGTGAAGAACTCTTTGGGGATTGTGAGGCGGGAAATATATTATTTATAATATTTTTATTTGGTGTCTGGGTCATTTGTGTGTTTACATCCAGTGTGTGTGTGTGTGTGTGTGTGTGTGTGTGTGTGTGTGTGTGTGTGTGTGTGTGTGCGCGCGCGTGTGTTTGTTTGTTATTGGCTTGACATAGTTTTGAACCACTCTAACACACAAAACAGTTGTGCCCTACTTTTGTATCTCTTCCAGCATACATCAGTTTAGAAAAAACCCTGTTTATTCCATGCGCTTTTGCTACTCATGATTTGGAATTAAATTTGCTCTACTTGACCGACTCTGGGAAGCTTTAAAGGCAAATGCCATTTGAATGTTAGCCTCTTGATAGGGAAATATGTGTTCTCATAAAAGTAAAGTTCTCAATTTTGTTACGTTATCTTTCTAAAATAACTTGACTCGTGAACCAGCACAAAAGAAAATGTCATGAGCAACGGAATCAGATTGGCATAGACAGCAGCAAACAGAATAAATATTATCTGCTTGTCAACTACCTTAATTCCATTAATTTTCGCGCACCATTAATTTTTGCGCGGAAAAAGTCGCACGAAAATTAAAGTGCACGAAATCCGAATGTATGGGGGTTTTTCGCCAGAACTGTATGAAAACACCAATGAATGTAGGGCAAAGATAATGTTATTTCTGTTACAATGAAATGATTTTCAGTATCTCTAATCACTAAATCATTAAAAGGTTTAAAAATATATAAATCGTTACATTTAATCATCACAAACAAATTGTTTAATAAGCAATAACAATGACCTTTACGTTACCATTTTGTGGTTTTTTTTATAATTTGAGTTTCTCCTTCTGGTTCATCGTCAGCGCTATCAAAAGTAAATATAACCCGCTTTCATCATCATGGCCATCATCTTCATCATTGTTGGTGCTTTTCATTTTGGCAGGCTCGATATACATCTTACTCCCTTTCTTCTCTATCATTTCAAACACTCGTGAGGAACTCTCATCTTTTTTTATTATAAATAAAATTGAAATTTTCCAGGCCGCCACTACGTAACGGTGGTGGCCTGTATTATTTCCGAAATTTAGCTTTAATTATGGCTCCATAACTGATAAAATAATGATAAAACCTGGTTATCTCTCTGGGTATATGTCCAACTAAATTAACTTTCCCAGAATAGATGCTCCAATCGACATTAGAAACGTATCGTTAAAACACCAGTATAAATGGCTAAATGATGACTGTTCGCAACTGCTGGATCAGTCAGACGAGGTATTCGGGAAAATAACCAAACAAATGGTACATGGCAAAAAATCTTATGAAATCAGTGTTGGTGTAAGACGGTCAGTTGCAAGACCCTCTTTGACAAATGGGCTGTAAAGTTCTATGATTACATTAAATAGAAGCCTGCAATCATAATAAATAGGTGGTAAAAGTTGGTTATTATTGAAAAATTAAAGAAAAAAGTTGAACTAGACCCATTTAAAGAATGATACAGTTTTTACACATTGTATTGTCAACTGAAAGTAAGAAAACATTCCAAAGCGTTCCTTTAAATATTTTTTAACAGCTTCTCTACGCCACGAAAAATATAAACAATTTCAAGTGCACAGAAATTTATCCTGAGAAAATATATATTTTTGGGTGATGCCCGAAAATTAACCAGCCAAATTATTTCAAATGCAAAATTTAATAGAAACAAGGTATGCGCAAAGAGATGAAAATTCAATTCTTTCGAAGTATAGTAGAAAACGTGTTCTTCTATGGTTCTAAATGTGTTTCCTTACCAAGGCGACGGAAAAACGGATTGGTCGAAACTGTATTAGACTGGTGAGAATGTTTAAAATATAACCTGTAATGGGAAAAATCAGTGAGGGATTACTTGGCTCCCTTTACCTTTTTACCCATATCTTGTAACAAGAAGTCTAAGACTCTTAGAGCATGCTTGGCAAAGACACGAAGAAATGTCTGGGAACCTATGTATGGGAAAAGATCAATTGCTCATCAACAGACAACATTTATGGAGTAAGTCTACAGGAATACCAACCTGTCAAAGGAAGACGTTATGCCAGTAATGCAGGAGCGGGTTCATTGGAGAAAGATTGTCAATGGATTTCGAGTGTGTTCCACCCAAGCAAACATTCCTTAATAATTTCTTTATTTAAGCAACAAGTCTTCTATCCTTTTCTACTGTTATAAAAGTGTTGTGCGTTGGTTGCAGAGAAGGATATTGTTAATCACTGTACTTCTTTTTATCTTATGGATGAGGTCACTATTAACCAATGTTCTACCTTTTTACTTTACAGTAGCCACTAAACAAAAGTCTGACAGTAGTAGTGGTATTGTGGTAAGGAGGAATACTGGAAGAATATATGAAAGCATTATTATATTATCTACATGTCAACAGATATGGTGGCAAAAAATACTGCATGTTCCTATCAAAGCCAGAGGCACTTGTTCAAATCTAGTTTAGGGTAAACATATTTTTCACTTTTTCAAGCACTTTGCTCTGTTGCAGACCTTGTGGACTAGGTATTTTTCTTCCCAGATTTGTCACACATCACACTGATAGTGGTCCATGAAAACTGTTTTTGGTCTATGTGTGATTTGTACTGCCAGCAGTTGTTGATGCCTTTAAACGCCTCTTCCTAGTTTTACATTTATAATATTTGCTACCTGTCTTGCTTAAAAGATTGCCTAATCCATCTCATCTTCTTTTAAATGTGATTTTCCCTGCAATTTTTCTTCTGTTTTGTAGTAAAAATGGTTTGAGACAATACAATTTTCATTAATAGTTTCACAACAGACAATTTTAAAAAACCACAAGAAAATGTCAGTTTTATCAAATTGTATTTCAAACAATACCTAATGCTTTTATAAAATCTTATTTTTCCTGTATTTTTTCTTCTGTTTCATAGTAGAAATGCTTCAATACTATACAATACAAATTTNAAGACTCTTAGAGCATGCTTGGCAAAGACACGAAGAAATGTCTGGGAACCTATGTATGGGAAAAGATCAATTGCTCATCAACAGACAACATTTATGGAGTAAGTCTACAGGAATACCAACCTGTCAAAGGAAGACGTTATGCCAGTAATGCAGGAGCGGGTTCATTGGAGAAAGATTGTCAATGGATTTCGAGTGTGTTCCACCCAAGCAAACATTCCTTAATAATTTCTTTATTTAAGCAACAAGTCTTCTATCCTTTTCTACTGTTATAAAAGTGTTGTGCGTTGGTTGCAGAGAAGGATATTGTTAATCACTGTACTTCTTTTTATCTTATGGATGAGGTCACTATTAACCAATGTTCTACCTTTTTACTTTACAGTAGCCACTAAACAAAAGTCTGACAGTAGTAGTGGTATTGTGGTAAGGAGGAATACTGGAAGAATATATGAAAGCATTATTATATTATCTACATGTCAACAGATATGGTGGCAAAAAATACTGCATGTTCCTATCAAAGCCAGAGGCGCAATCTAGTTTAGGGTAAACATATTTTTCACTTTTTCAAGCACTTTGCTCGGTTGCAGACCTTGTGGACTAGGTATTTTTCTTCCCAGATTTGTCACACATCACACTGTTAGTGGTCCATGAAAACTGTTTTTGGTCTATGTGTGATTTGTACTGCCAGCAGTTGTTGATGCCTTTAAACGCCTCTTCCTAGTTTTACATTTATAATATTTGCTACCTGTCTTGCTTAAAAGATTGCCTAATCCATCTCATCTTCTTTTAAATGTGATTTTCCCTGCAATTTTTCTTCTGTTTTGTAGTAAAAATGGTTTGAGACAATACAATTTTCATTAATAGTTTCACAACAGACAATTTTAAAAAACCACAAGAAAATGTCAGTTTTATCAAATTGTATTTCAAACAATACCTAATGCTTTTATAAAATCTTATTTTTCCTGTATTTTTTCTTCTGTTTCATAGTAGAAATGCTTCAATACTATACAATACAAATTTTGTTAACAAATTCAAAAAATGTTTTGTCAAATTGTATTTCAAACAATATCTAAGCCTTCTAAAGCCCTTTGCTCTAATGAACAAACATAAGATGCTATGTTCTCAACTAGATCAATTTCTGCATTCTAATTTTCTGGTTTATTTAATACTATAGAGAGCAATGAATGATCTAGGTTCCTACCAACCTAACAAATGCCAACTCTAATATGTTTCACCCAGTAGGCAGTGAAAATTTTCTTTTCCTTTGAAGTCTTTTAAGTTTAACAGGCAGTTGATCTGGAGTTACTTATTATACAAACATTTTCTTATTTCTGTTGTGTCTATCTGATAGCTGGTAAAAAATCCAAGCAATAACATTGTTTATCCAACTTTCATTCTGGGATTTAAAACAAGTGTCATCCACTGACAGGCCTATAAACCTGAACACATGGTTTTCCAAAACAATAGCCATTTTCCATAAATTATAACCAACAACAAAGTGGTTCAAAGTAGTATGGCCAAACCCTGTTATTTGAATAACATCTATTCCAAGTAAAAGATTTTCAAAAGATCTTCAAAATGTAAGGAAACTCAGTAGCAGTTAACTCACCCAAGAAAAAAACAGGCACTAGGGTTGTCTTTCAGGATATAAGTATACTGGTACTTGCCTTAAAAACTGACTACCTGGATATGTGTTATTTTCTGCCTGAGTTTAATCAGGTACACTTCAATATTATGTTTGGAAATAAACGAAAAGCAACCATCAGGACTTTGGTAAGAAAACAAAAGAAAGATAGGGTGGGTACTTGACTTTGCTCAAGTGTAACTTGGACTTAAGAACAATTTTTCTTATTTGCTGCCTTCATCAAAACATGTAGCTTAACCTTATATCTTCAACCAAGGGAATAATGGCATGGAAAAAATATGGCTGTCTGAATGCATTATTCTGGATTGCCTACAAAATTATTTCTTCATTACCATATTTCTCTTTCTTCCCAAATCTGCAAATCAATTCTCTACTTTACTTTTCCCAATCTGCAGAAGAGAATTCTGGGCACATTTCATTAAACACAAATCTCTTTCCAAAATTTGACAGCAATTTTTTGTGCTTGTCTCACTCCCCCCATTTGTAAATGCAGCAATATTGGCCATATCTCTTTTAATCTCAGCAAAATAAATATATAAAATTAGCTAAAGATTTACAATAATCCAACTAGAAATTAGCCTTAAGCAACAACTAAAATGGGAGAAATTAAATATTAACTTCAATTTAAAAAAATTAGGGTCAAATGATTAATTTTTGCTATAGAACAAACCCTTTCATTTTATAAGTTAGATTCCTGGACTACAAATGTCTTAAAATTTTAGTTATTGCTCAGAAGTACAATCCATCCAAGAATCTTAAACTATTTAATCAAATCAACATTCTAAAAACATTCTTCATATAAAGATTTTTAAAAACTTTGAATACAAAAAATTTACTCAATAAAAAAATTAGAATAAAGAAATAGATAATTTTGTGCTGTATTATTAATTTAGAAAATAAAGGTAATTATTACAGAACTGGTTTTCTGCAGTAAAAATACTTCTGACACTTAGTCATATAAACTCAAAGTGATAAATTGTTTGGTCATTCACATTCTGCCAAATAAAGGGTTGACTTAAAACAAGCCTCAAGGGTCAGTACTGTGTAAACCTTCACCCATTCCATATTTTTTTCAATACATTACAAACCAGAAAAGAACAAAGATATACATGGGAAAAAATTACCTTAACATCTGTTAATGATTTGATATCCAATGATTCTATAACATCAGTCTTAGGAAGCTCATGATTAGTCTCAAAGGATGTTACTGAGCTCCCAAGATCATTCTGAAAATAACAGCAAAAGTTTCATTTTATGCAACAATCTACTCTTTTATGAGCAATAGTGTATGGTTGATTACAATAACATTCCAATTAGATTTCAATTGTGACAATTGGTTCTATAAATCAACTTCATGTGGTATGTGTGGGGCATGTTTGACAAGAAAAGGGGATGGTGAAAGACAGCAGGGAAAAGGTCAGCTGTAAGGAAGCTGATGCAAGGTGCAAAGCTAAATCAAAGCAAAACACAATAGGCACGGAAACAGTCCAGTAACATCTCACACTTACACCAATAAGAAAAGTGTATGCCCATAGTTCCTTGGACTTTGCACAGTATAAGATTGCAAGATTGGAAAGTTAAATGTCCAAAACCAGGAAGAAAGAATCAATGTGCATAACTGGAAAGAAAGTTTGAATTTAAGCTATGCACATAAGTACCCTGAGGTTAAAAAAAGTGCCTGGCTGCATATTATAACTTCCAATGCAGCAACTGAAGGTTAAAATGTAGTATTACTTAATGGAATGTCAAATAAAATGTTTTATATTTTTGCCAGTCACCCAACTAAAATTAAAAATAGTCCTAAAATAACAAGAAGTTTTAAATGTAAAACCACATTTGAAAAATTAGTAGTTCAAATAAGACACTTTCAATGATCAGATGCCTTAACATTTCATGATCCCATTCATCCAGATGAAGTTTTAGGGCTTTTTATGCCAGCCTGACTTCTTTACCATATCCCTGGATAGTTTTTTTAACCCAATACAAATTGGATTATTTTATTAAAGCCAAATCCATTGCAGCTAAAACTTTATACCAGAATTAAAATATACATACCTGAAACTCTTCCTTCCTCAAAATACCTTGCTTTACTTCCTCAACTTGATCCTCCAGCAAATCATGTTCAAAGTGTATTTTAAATGGGTCTACATATAAACAATAAATGGTTATCAATGTGGAACACTTGGCCCCTGAATAAAGCATCTACAGTTTTTAATTAAACATAGCATGTAGCATGTGGGTAAAGGCAACTAAACAGCTGCTCTCAAATTATTACATGTACTTTGACTATGAAAAATCAATGCTTGACACTTTTAATAAGAAAATGAGTAAATCAGAAGAAATAATCTTCAGTGAGTTTCAAACCTAGTCTTAGGAGCATTAGTATATTGATTAGTCACTTTATTATTCAAAAAGAGGGACCTTTAAATGTTATACTACTCAGTGGTTAACAGTTTTTTCTCAACTTTTAAAAACTGTTTTCTCTATGGACCAATATTCACATGAACAAAGCAAAACTTGACAATTTAAGGCAGTAACTCTTAATTGCACTCTTGTGTGTTGAAAGTACTCATTTTATTTGTATTAATTAAGGTATTGAGTTTGATGAGCAAAATATGGATAAAAAATTATATCTTGTTTGGGGTTGGTTCTTTGTTTAAATTTCTAAACTATCAATACAACCATAGTTAGAAAAATATAACTAAAATAACCAAAAATAATTAAGAAATTGTTAAATATTTTCATGAATATGCTTGTATTGGCAATATCAAAGTTTTGAAAGAAAAGATGCATTGTCAAACAAAATACTTCTTATAATTTTTTTCCTTTCTTAGTTATTAACAAATTAAACAAAAATAGGTGGCAGTACAGTCCATTAAATATTCTGGGCAGTGAAAATATTAACTATCTAAAAAATGGAACCTCAGATGGCAAAGTAATCCCCTGTTCTGTCTGAATCCTCCAGCTGGCAATCTTGTCACCATGGAGATGCACCATTCAACTGTCACCCAATCAATGCAGCAAAACCAGTTTTCAACTGTGTACTTCTTTTAGCTTGTTCAGTGGAGACATTCAACAGCTGCGTAATCTTGATCCACTGATTTAGAGGGTAAGCCCATTTTGGTATCACAAGCAGCATCTTCTTTGTTATCAGTGTTAAAGCAGCATCATATATGAGCTATGAATTTCAGATATTGACTTCTGAAAACACTTTGTAATGGTTAGGGTTTGATAATTCTTAAGATACCTGCATTTGGGTATTAAAGTCTCAATACAGTCTTTTCTGCATCCTCTTGAATGGAAAGTCTCCTCTACCCACACTTCACCATTAGCAACAGCAGCTCCATCCAACATACCTACAACTTATTGCACTACCATACCAGATGTAGTAGGCATGGGTTCCATATAGGAGGTGGGATCACAGATATGTCTCCATAAGCTTCACTGTTGCTGACATGTTCACCTTGTTTTTGTTAACATTTAAAAGAACTGGTAGGCTAAATTTGTTATCGGTGATTTTTATAATAATTTGTAGCACAACCAACCTTTAAACAGCTGCTTTTTCATATGTGAAACATCCTTTTGCTCTTGCTCTTCCTCTTGAATATCACTTTCTTCGTCAGACAATTCTTCTTTTACATCTTCCTCTTTTGAATCCAGATCACCTTCCTGTGCAAAAATTAAAGAGCAAAACATTATATTCCCATCACAGTACTATGGGTGTAACCTTTATGGAATTGTTTTGGTATTACTACTGTTTTACGGATAAGATGCAAATAGAAAGGCATGTCAAACTTCACTAACAGACTGAACTGGTGATGACAAACTCAAGTAAAACTCTTATTAGATTGGGTGCTAAAAAAATTACATTTAATGTTCCATAAATAAGTTTGCAAAACCTTATTCAATTTGTGTTTAGTAGGCACAGATATCCTTTTTGTCTCCTTTTACCTGTTTCTGATTCTGTCTCCCCTTTTTCCATATTTTGCAGAATTACAAATCTGTTAAAGCATATATGCCATATATGCATAAATTTGGAATGTGGCAAGCACCAAATACGAGAAGCTCTATGGTAGGAATTATTTTCATATATTGATTGGCAGTTGTTGCTTTCATGTTTAGTGAAGTAACAATGAAATATTTTAATAAAAATCAATCACTCTTCCAATTTGTTTCTTTTTTTCTCTCATTTAATCTATTAAATGGCATAGAGGTTCTTTTCTTGAGAAAATATATGCCTGTACTTCTTCACAAAAAGGAAAAGGCAATTATTAGGTAAAGAAATAGTGAATAATGCTGGCAGCTACTTGAAAACTAAAATAAGGAAAATAAAACATTGTGGCTTTGAAGAAACAAATAAACAAATATGAAAACCTCAATTCATTATCATCATCATCATCATCATATTTGGTTTAACATCCGTTTTACATGCTAGCATGTGTTGGATGATTTCTTGAAATTGACTTCCAAGTTATCCTATCCTTCACCAGGTCTCCGCTGACACCTTTTTCTTTCAGATCCATCCTTATCACTTCCTCCCATGTTTTCTTTGGTCTTCCTCTCCCAGTGGTTCCTGTCACCTTGATTGTTCTGCATCTACTTGCCCAAGCCTTCTTGTCCATTCTCTCCACATGACCAAACCAATGAAGCCTCCTATTCTGCATACAGCTGCCAATACTGTCCAGATTCAAACTCCTTTTGAGTTCATTAGAACTGAGCCTGTCCTTCAGACTTACGTTGCACATCCATCTTATCATTCTCATGTCATTCCGCTCCATGCAGCTGACATCTTCAGCTTTCACTGTCCAAGTTTCACTGCCATACATCATTGTGCTATGTACACATGCCTGGTAGACTCTACCTTTGGTAGGTAATGGCAGAGCTCTGCTGGTTAACAATGGCATTAGCTCCCTGAACTTACTCCATCCATTGTTAACCCTTGCTGTAACACTTGCACCAGCTCCCCCCTTGGCTCCAAGGGTGTCACCAAGGTAGCAAAACTTCTGGACAACTTCAATTTTCTCACCCTCCAAATGCACTTTATGTAGGTCTAAGTCACAGGTTGCCTCTCCTTCTTTGCACCTCTTGCAGCTAAAACGGTTAGTTTCTGTCAGTTTGCCCTTTATTCCACTGCACCGTTTATGTACCCAGTGCTTGCAAGTACCACAATAGATTGAGTTGCTCCCAACTCCCTTCCCACAGACTGAACAGGGAAACTTTCCTTTCTCCAATGGCTTTCCTAAATTGCAACCACTGACCATCACTTTTGTCTTGCCCATGTTCACTCTCAAACCTTTACCTTCCAAACCCTTCTTCCAAGTCTCTAGCTTAGCAAGTAGACCATCCAATGTCTCACAGGAGAGAACCAGGTCATCTGCATATAGCAATTCCTCTGGGCAACCCTTTCAAAACTCTCTTGACAGTGCTTCCAAAACACAAATAAAAAGCAGTGGACTTATTACAGATCCCTGATGAACTCCAACACCCACACCAAAACTCTCAGTATAGGAACTGTTGACCCTTACCCGACTTTTAGCATTTCTGTACATTGCCTGAACAACCTTAATCAGCCATTCACTTACTCCTAGTTTCCGTAAAGCCCACCAAACAACTTCTCTTGGCACTCTGTCAAAGGCTTTTTCCAAATCCACAAAGGCAAAGTACAGCTTCTTGTTTTTCCCAAGGTACTTCTCTTGCATTTGTCTAAGGATAAAAATGGCATCAATAGTTCCTCGTCCAGGCATAAAACCAAATTGCATGTCATCAATGTTTATTTCAATTCTAATTTGTTTTTCCATAACTCTTTCAACAACTTTCAGGACTTGGTCCATTAACTTTAATCCTCTGTAATTATCTCTTTCTAGAGCTTCTCCTTTTCCTTTGTAACAATTGATAATTGTACTTATTTCCCAGTCCTCAGGAATGACACCATCTCTTATGATCTGATTTGTTAGATCAGTGATCATCTCTATACTTCTTTCACCTGCAGCTTTGACCATCTCTGCCACAATTCCTGAAGGACCAGCTGCTTTGCCTTTCTTCATTTTCTTTACAGCTTCCCTCACCATTTCTTTCTCAATGAAAATGGCTGGTCCAGATACTGTTTCTACCTTTCCAAGATTTTCTCTATCCCAAGAAAACTCTGTGTTCAACAATCTCTCATAATAGCACTTCCAGGCATTCTTCTTTTCAAGTTCACTTGTTGCAAGTTCTCCATCATCATTCCTGATACACTTTTCTCCAATGATATCCTGATTAGTCTTGATCATCTGCTTAGCTATCTTGAATACTTCATTCTTCTGGTCATCTCTACGCATTATGTCTGGAAACCTTCTTTTCTCGGCATCCATCTTTGCTTTGTAGATTGCTTGCCTAGCTACTCTCTTGGCCTCCAGATACCTTTCTTTGTTAACTAACCCCTTTTTCCATTGACTCCACAGCCTTCTCTTCTCTTTCACATAATTTTCAACAGAAGCATTCCACCACCATGTCACTCTATGACGTGGAGGCCCTTTTGTCCAGCCACAGACTTGGTCTGTGGCTTTTAAAAGTGTATCCTTGATCTTCTCCCATTGCTCTTCTACACTTCTTAGGTCTTTTCCTGGACTAGCTCCCACAATTCCATTCACTTGATCTTCAAAGGCCTGCTTTACTTGTCCATCATTTAGTCTCCACACCTTTCTCCTTGGGATATACTTTCTTTTCACTTTATGTACTTTCTTAATCCTGAAGTCACAAATTACTGGCTTATGCTGGGTCACAAATTCTTCACCGGGTATCACTTTTACATCTTGCAAATACTTCCTGTCTTTTGTCTTTACCAAAATGTAGTCCACTTGAGTCATAGCTGTCCCAGACTCATAGGTTACCAGATGGCTATCCCTTTTCTTAAAAATAGTATTCGCCACCAACATGTCCATGGCAAGTCCAAACTCTAGAATTCTTTCACCCTCCTTATTTCGGTCACCATATCCATTTCCTCCATGGACTCCCTCAAACCCAGATGCTGTTCTTCCAACATGGCCATTTAGATCACCTGCAATAGCAACAATTTCTTTCTCTGCCAGCTTACCAGTGACTGCAATGAGACTGTCATAGAATTCATCCTTGACTTCTTCACTTAAGCCACATTGTGGTGCATACACTGATATTGCTGTGAAGATTGTCTCACCTATCATCAGTTTAATCAGCATAATTTGATCACTTATGCATTTGACATCAATCACCTTGTCTATCCATTTCTCTGCAACAAAAATACCTACACCACCTGTGCCTTTTCCATTACCAATCCAAAACAGTTTGTATGTTGCCTTTTCCCCTTCTATCATTCTTACAGATTTCCCTCTCCATCATGTTTCTTGGATGCAGCACAAATCAATGTGTCTTCGCTCAAGAAACTCTGCTACTTCACCAGATTTACCTCTCAAACTTCCCACATTCAGACTACAGAGTCTGAAGCTTGTCATCACTTCCTTCGGTTATTATGTACAAGTATATCAATTTGGGGGATTTGCTGACCATATAAAAGATTACTTTTAAAACATCTTAAAACACTTATCAAGTGGGTGTTATGACACACAGTCACACTTGGAGCTGATAACCAGGCAAACAGGGTCAACCAGAATATTGGGAAATTTCTTTGGCTGATTTCAATATGATCTTACCTGACTCCATGATGACATGATTGTTGTACAAAGGAACACTCTGGAAAAGACACATCACTCTCTAGCTTTATACAAGGCTTTTCCAATAAATTATTTTATAGCTATATAGAAAGAGAGCTTTCTTTAATCATGAAACTTTGTTCTAAAAAATTTACAAGGTATCACTTTTATTCAAATAAACCTAATTAACCTACTCAAGTGTCTGACTTAAAGCAGATAAAAATGTTAAAAGTCACCTCAGCAAATGCTTCAAAATCATCCAACTTCCTGTCCTCCATTTCCGTGTGTGCCATTTTAAGCTGTTTCTTTCTCTTTCTTAAAATTTTACACCCTGTCCTGCCTCTAGCTGAAGACATTGACCTTAGAAGCTGGTCATAAGCTGATATTGTAGTATCTGTTTCTTCCAAATCATCTTCCATTGCACCACTGTCAAAAAAGCATTCACCATTACAAATTTTCCTTATAACTATAATAATAGTTTTAAGTGATCTTTTTCCAAATTATTACTATTATCATAACTGCAACTGATTACCTCTTTATACATAAAAATAAAAATATTCATTCACAGACTGAATATAATAAAAAAAACAAGCTTTTATTGTATTTATGCACTACATGTGTACTTGGCAGGACACATACGTACGGACATAATGTCAAGGGGATCTGTAAAATGTTACATACAGTGCAGACATTAGGTGCATATATTACAATGTGCAAGTGAAAATGAAGTCAACTTTTAATTATCAATTGATAAGATAGCTTTCTAGAAAGCTGCTATTGATGGAGAAGCCAACAAAATCTCCTGAGCTGTGCAAAAAGGAGGTGCCTACCATACCAAGTGCATGTAAGGACAAATACAACTTTTAATTATAAATTGATGAGAGGGCTCCCTGAAGGGCTCCTATTGATGCCAAGATATTACAGGAAAGTACATTCCATGCAAGGGCAGCCCTAGAGATATATGAATTCTGATACAATTGAATACAGGCTGGGATGTTGGAACAACTTATACCCTTTCCTTTCGCCTTTTTCTTTCTACATTGCACAAATACTATATACAATCATCACATACCCTCCGTTCTTGTAATTAATGTGGAGTAATTGTATGGGGAGCAAAATACATTCCGACCATGGCAAACACAGGAAACAAGTGCATATCAACATACGTATGTGGGGTGACAAACAGGGTCATCTTTCATAAGCACCAATATTGACTTCAAAACAGTAGGTTTTTACCACCAGTGGTTCTTGATACACTAATCTAATATTATGTCACATATATATATGTGTCACTATTTTATGTTAAAATGCCTGTTATTTCAGTGTAATAAAGAAAAGGCTGTAATACGCCCACTGACATGCCCTGTTCTTACCGTTGTTCGGTACACTGTAGCTGTCAGTGTCGGGATTGTACTACAGTTTTAGCTAATGGCCTAGAGCTAGACGCCCAGATAAACTTGTCTTTGAATTCGTATGCATATGATACAAAATATTGTATTATATATGAAAAAGCTCTTTCCCGAAACAATACACTTGCCCTTGTATGCATGTTCAAAGTGGAATGTGGCAATCATACTCAACACGTGTTCCATAAAATGTTAAACAGTCTTCGTTGATATGAACAATGAAGTGCTGTGCCGTTTAGTCTTTGCGCCTTGCTTTTGACTGTCCTAACCTAATACTAACACTAAAATTTTCCTTAGGTTAAAATTGTTATTTACTTCTGGCAAGATTTTTCCCATCAATTTGGTTAGTGTCATTGGCACCGAAACAGGACTCCGTTTTTCCAACATCTGCATAACACAGTAACACAGTCTTGGCTAAAAAATTATCCTGTACCCTTACCTGACTCTCTCAAACTTTAATCCTGAGCAAAGTAGGGGTGTACTTCGTTTTGGAATCGTTAAACCAGCTTTCAAGGTTTGAAAGGGGTTGTTATCGTAAATAACACGGTTCGGAGTTCCAAAAAATTACAATGTTTACGGGAAATGGTGTGCTTTCTCTGCAATGAGGGTGAACTTGGTAAAACACTGACCAAAATTGGGAGAGACACAAGTTCAAAAGAAAGGATGAATGGAGGGGCAAAAAGGAAGAAGAACAACGCCAGGTCAGTTCTAAGTGGAGGGGGTTCTAAATTTGCTTTTGCAAAGTTATACCCGAGTAGTGGGGGTGGGGAGTTTCCAGTGTAAATGAACAGGGTTTCCTAGGGAAAACAAAACTTTGGGGGGGAGACAGGGGGTTCCGCAAGCCCTGGACGAGGTCAGGCTTAGGTGTGCACCTGATGAATGCATGAGCAAGAAATTCAGTTATCTACTTTTATCAGAAATATTGAAATATAATTTTAACTTAGATTTGCTCTATTTTAGTAAATATTGAGCACTCTGCAAATATATTTGTTCATCTGTTGATGGGATGTCATATTTTATATAAAGGATATATTCTTATTATATATAAAGGATATATATTTATATATTCTTTTACATTCCACCAACAGATGAACAAATATAATTGCAGAGAAAAAAGTGAACTTTTTTTGCTCACGCATTCATCAGATGTGTACATGATATAAATCTTTTCACATTTTGTCCTCTGCTTCGCAGTGTCATGTGGTTTAACTGGTCAGTGTTTTATTAAATTTTTGCACGAGATCCAACATTGGCAGCAAAGTTCAAACTTTTTTTCAGCACATGGATAGTCTCATTTTCGAGATGAGTTTTTTTAGTTCAAAGGCGTATTTTGATATTCTTTACATCTATGGCAACGTTTATCCTCGAAACAACCATATTTGTTGATAATAGTGAATCTTAGTCAATGTGCAATAAAGACTCTTTTGCTTCCAGTTTTAGGTATGCATATTTTCCATTGCTTTGCCTACTGATATTCTTTAATTCAACAGAGTTAACTTGACAGGCAGTACAATAAGAGATCCTTTTTTGTAGGCATGCAGTCCGATTTTTTTCCCAATGATCAACTGGGTTTGTACTGGTTTGTTACAGGCTGAATGGAAGATGTCTTAATTTTGACTATAACTTTTGTTACTGAACAACTTAGAGTACTAGTATTGCTGCTAATATTTGAATAGCAATAGCTACCAATTAATTAGCGGTTAGGTTTACTAAACTATTGTTTTAAATGTGAGTGATAAGTATTTTAACACAAAGATTGCATTTGTATCTGTATAAACAATATAAACTTATACATCGTAGATATTTTTTGAGTAATCTTGATCTAATATATTGCGACATAATTAATCCAATCAGTTTAACCGTTTGGACAACTGTCAACCATAGGATATAGGTCATTATAGAGCATTTTTATAGACAGTATAATACGTATAAACAGATTTGACCATGATTTTACTAGGCATGATACAGCAGTGGTTTACGAATAGAAGCAGTGGAAATGTGGTTCCTGAGAAGAATTCTTAGAATATCTTGGACTGACAAAGTGAGCAATGAAGTGGTATTAGAG
>RDPX01000043.1:3619775-3630034 GCA_003991215.1 Morbakka virulenta | reverse complement strand
CTAAATTTGCTTTTGCAAAGTTATACCCGAGTAGTGGGGTGGGGGAGTTTCCAGTGTAAATGAACAGGGTTTCCTAGGGAAAACAAAACTTTGGGGGGGGAGACAGGGGGTTCCGCAAGCCCTGGACGAGGTCAGGCTTGGGTGTGCACCTGATGAATGCATGAGCAAGAAATTCAGTTATCTACTTTTATCAGAAATATTGAAATATAATTTTAACTTAGATTTGCTCTATTTTAGTAAATATTGAGCACTCTGCAAATATATTTGTTCATCTGTTGATGGGATGTCATATTTTATATAAAGGATATATTCTTATTATATATAAAGGATATATATTTATATATTCTTTTACATTCCACCAACAGATGAACAAATATAATTGCAGAGAAAAAAGTGAACTTTTTTTGCTCACGCATTCATCAGATGTGTACATGATATAAATCTTTTCACATTTTGTCCTCTGCTTCGCAGTGTCATGTGGTTTAACTGGTCAGTGTTTTATTAAATTTTTGCACGAGATCCAACATTGGCAGCAAAGTTCAAACTTTTTTTCAGCACATGGATAGTCTCATTTTCGAGATGAGTTTTTTTAGTTCAAAGGCGTATTTTGATATTCTTTACATCTATGGCAACGTTTATCCTCGAAACAACCATATTTGTTGATAATAGTGAATCTTAGTCAATGTGCAATAAAGACTCTTTTGCTTCCAGTTTTAGGTATGCATATTTTCCATTGCTTTGCCTACTGATATTCTTTAATTCAACAGAGTTAACTTGACAGGCAGTACAATAAGAGATCCTTTTTTGTAGGCATGCAGTCCGATTTTTTTCCCAATGATCAACTGGGTTTGTACTGGTTTGTTACAGGCTGAATGGAAGATGTCTTAATTTTGACTATAACTTTTGTTACTGAACAACTTAGAGTACTAGTATTGCTGCTAATATTTGAATAGCAATAGCTACCAATTAATTAGCGGTTAGGTTTACTAAACTATTGTTTTAAATGTGAGTGATAAGTATTTTAACACAAAGATTGCATTTGTATCTGTATAAACAATATAAACTTATACATCGTAGATATTTTTTGAGTAATCTTGATCTAATATATTGCGACATAATTAATCCAATCAGTTTAACCGTTTGGACAACTGTCAACCATAGGATATAGGTCATTATAGAGCATTTTTATAGACAGTATAATACGTATAAACAGATTTGACCATGATTTTACTAGGCATGATACAGCAGTGGTTTACGAATAGAAGCAGTGGAAATGTGGTTCCTGAGAAGAATTCTTAGAATATCTTGGACTGACAAAGTGAGCAATGAAGTGGTATTAGAGAGAGCAGGAATGAAAAGAAAGTTGATGAAGGTAATTAGAAAAAGACAACTGCAGTTTCTGGGTCATGCAATGAGATGTGAAGGAATGGAAAACTTGGTGTTAACAGGGAAGATTGAAGGAAAGAAAAGTAGAGGAAGACAGAGACTGAAATTCATTACCAGCTTGAACAAGGATCTCCAGTTCAAGAGGAGTNAAGAACGTTGATGAAGGTAATTAGAAATAGACAACTGCAGTTTCTGGGTCAGATGTGAAGGAATGGAAAACTTGGTGTTAACAGGGAAGATTGAAGGAAAGAAAAGTAGAGGAAGACAGAAACTGAAATTCATTACCAGCTTGAACAAGGATCTCCAGTTCAAGAGGAGTGACTGTGAAATTTTAGCACTGACAAAAGAGAGAAATAGATGGAAGACCATGATCTTCAACGTCCTGAAAGGATAAGGAACTCAGAAGAAGAAGATAATACGTATCTATGTTTATCTTGTACAGGTCCTTGGCTTTTTTATTCCACCGGTCTTCTATTAACTATACATTCAGGTGAAATATTAAATTTATCAGAATGCAACAATCTTTAGAGCATGTTAGTGGTACACCAAAGCTAAATTTTGACAGGGGATTTAGCCATAGGTCAACCCAGGTCACCATACTTCAATCATAACTCGAAGTTAAAAAATAATTGTTTTATTTTAGGTAGCTATTTCAAAATAAATGCTACAAATCCTTGGTATTTTTGTATTTTTTCCCAAGCATACATGTTTATGTGATATATTATGTAATATATAGTAGTATTGTGCTCACATGTTGTAAAAGATAAAAGCTGATCATTATCAGAGCATTTACATGGATAGTATAATACGTATCTATATACGTTTTTATTTTACACAGATTCTTGGCATTTTTATCTCACCAGTTTTCTTTCACATTATCTACACATATAGGTGAAATATTCAATTTATCAAAATGAGTCGCGTATATGATACCATTGAACCAGCAGTCATTGATGAGTCAATGCTTTTGCAATGTGTTGAGGAGCAAGGTCCGAAAGGTGAAGCAGGAAATATTGCTAAACGGGAAGGCATTGACTTTGGTGATGTAAAGCATTTAAGACTGGATTTTAAGAGTAGGTTTTAATTTTTTTCATTTGAAAATTTGACCATTTTCTTCTGGTGTGTAACCAGTATCATCATAATATTTAAGTAGAAATTTAGACATTGATTTGAACTATTACTGCCATATATTATATATATGAGTGTGTTTGTGTGTGTGTGTGTGTGTGTGCATCCTGGCTAAACATAAGCTGATCTAAAAAATTTATCATTTGTTAAGTTTTCTGTTATTAGGTAATAGTTTTATTTTCTTTATTTAATCTACCAGTGTAAGTCCCAAGGCTACACTGGAAACTTGGCAATGCTGGTTCTATAGTAATATGGAATTGTTTTTGAAAGTTGGTATTTTTTGAATTATTACAATCTGGATAAACTAAAGTGTTATTACTCTTTAGTATTTTCTATTTACCATTTTTTCTTAGACCAGTGACTATTAAATGATATTTAGAAAAAACTGGAAATTTATTATCAGTTAAGTCTGTGTGTAAAGCCTAAATAATTACATATGTTTTTTATCTAGGGTAAATATGAAATCTGTAAATGAAATTTAGTGCTATACCTGTGTTATTCCAAAGAGTAAACTTTGTGAAATGGTACTTTTCAATGTTTTACTCAATAATGTTTATTGACTAAAAGCCATGGCCTGAATCCATTTTTCTTGTCTGAATCATAGCCACAGTTACCAAAATACCAAAATACTGGAATAATTTTTAACTTTTTTTCAATAATTTTTAGATATCCTTAAAATTGACAATTTATGGCAATTTACCAGTTTGGTGAAACTTCAAATGGATAACAACATAATTGAAAAAATTGAGGGGCTACATATGCTTGTCAATCTTGAGTGGTTAGGTAAGTAAGAATTCTTCTTTTGTGATTCTGGATGTTGTGGTATATTTTGTTATCTTTGCTCATTTTTAACTATTCTTTGTCATGTCTGTATATACTTAAATGTAGAATAGGGGCTCAAATATAAGAGCTAAAGAAGAGAAATGGATAAATAGAGTAGCACATTGGTCTATTTGCTACAACTAAATTCACAAAGTAGATTCAAGTTTGCATGGGTACACTTGTATCTTGTTGTAGTTACAAAGTCAAACCACACTCTCCTTCAAGATTCAATGGACATTTTTGTTCTGCCATTGGTTGTAGCGATAATTTCTAAATTACAGGTCTATTTCAAATGGCTAGTTGTAGAAGGATGATTTCTGATCCTAAATCTTGCTTTTCTGAGCAAGTGTGAGGACCTATTTATTGAAAGATTATTCATAGACTTTATCAACCAAAACCTTATGGTCTTGATTTGATTCTAGTAATTGCTTTAAAAGAGTGTACTTCTAAGCTATCATCCCTGTTGTCCAAACTTTTTAATCACTCCCTATCAGAGTCTCGCTTTCCACTGTGGATCTTGCTCTATTGTTGACCTTTTGACTATAATCACAGAACTATAGATTTTTGGTTGAGCCTTGTGAAAGACATTTCTAAGACATCTGATAATATATGGCATGCTGTCTTGCTTTAAAATTGTTCAAAAAGGGCCATAACTACTACCTAATCCTTCCTCTTAATTTTCAAAGTGAGTTTCATACTGTATGGGCCTGCATCAGATGACTATTGTATTTGTGCTAGCATTCTGTAAGGTTCTGTAAAAATGAGTTTTATATATTGTTTTTAATTATTTTATCATTCTTTTTCAAAAATTTCATCAGTAAGTGAATATGATTACATTGCAAGTAATTCAATTGCTATGCATAATAAGTAGTCATAGCTCATGTATTTTGAGTGGTTTGCATGATAGATAGGCACAGCCCATGTAATTCCTAAGCAACAATATTTATTCATATAGTTGTGTAGGAGCTGCTGATACTTTTCCAGTAATGTAATGCTACCAACTTGTACAGAAATTCCCCTAAAATAAGCAAACTTATTCTAGTGAAATCATTCCTTGAGTTAATGAGTCACATCACGTAGCCAAGTATTACTAAGAAGTCTCTAGTGCTGTAACCCCTTGCTATTGGATCAACATGTTGCCATCATGCAAAGGCTTGCATGCTCCTTTGACTCTGGAGGTGATACCGGCTTGGATTCAATTGTGCTGGGACAGCAACAGATGAGGAACCAGACAAAGGATGATCCAGTCCGGTGTTCAGACAAGGCTTACCTTCTCCTGAACCCACACTTCCATTCATGAATAGTACAAGGAAAGATTATATACATACTGGATCAGTCATCAACCAGGATAAAAAGGCCTGGGTTTCTGCTGAATGAAGCCCAGCAGACTCAAAAAATAAGCTAGACTTTGCATGAGACCGTCAACCTTAAAACAAGACTAAGAATCATGTCACTGAATGTGGAGAGAATCTCAATGCAAAGATGTGACAACCTTGCAAGAATTCTAAAAGAACAAGATATTGATACTCTCCTCCTGCAAGAGACCCAGACCCAGAACACCAGAATTAGTCATTGACTTAGGTGGTACAACAGAGCACAATGGCACACAGTGGAGTACCATCAAAGTGAAATAACCAACGTTATAAACCTCCAACAATCAGCTGGTCCCAAGCCCGAAAACACTTACTCCAACACCCAGCTCTAATCATCAGTGATTTCAACAGCCATCACAATAACTGGTATTACAAGGAAGCCAACAACCCAGAACATGAACTAAATGAGGGGGCAATTCAATCAGATGTTTTTCTTCTCCATACCCCAAGCACCTGAGGCACATTTAAATCTGCATGCTGGAAAAAAGAATATACTCCAGACCTTGCATTTGTCACAAAGGATGAGAACCAAATGCACCTTGCACCAACTCATGAAGTATCAGCTAACTTCACAAACAGCCAGCATTGACCTTTTGTAATAACAACAGGCATTGAGATTGTAAAAATTCAGGCAATACCAAAACCAAGGTGGAATTTCAGAAAAGCTAATTGGGAACAATATACATCATATATAGACAGAACATGCCAAAGAATCCCATCCTCCTGAGATAACATCACAAAATTCTGCAAGCTTATGCTAAAAAACTCAGAAAAGAATATACCAAGGGAGGTTAGGCTAGCTATAGACCCATCTCTTTGCTTTGCTGCCTCTATAAACTACTAGAAAAGATCATTCTCACTTGAATAACACCAGCTTAAAGCCTTACTATCCCAGTGAAGCAAGCAGCATTCCAACAGAATAGGTCTACTACAGAACAGGTCCTTGCCCTCACTTCCCATACAGAAGCAGGCATTGAGCAAAAAGAAAAAACAGGCACAGTACTAATTGACTAATTGACCTTTCAGCTGCATATGACACAGTGTGGACAGATGGTGTCATCCTGAAACTGGCCAAAACAATATGCTGCAGGAAAACTCTGAAACTGCTTGCACAAATGACTGTACCTAGAAAACTCCATGTTGTACTCAGCAGTACTACCAGCAAAGTTAAATGGATAAAGAATGGAGTACAACAGGGATCAGTTCTGGCTCCAGCACTCTTCAATATATAGATAAGTGATATGCCTGATACAACCTCTATGAAGCTGAGGTATGCTGATGATTGGGCTCTGACTCACCAATCAACATCATGGGAAGGACTAGAAAGAATACTAAACAAAGATGTACCTGCAATGAAGAACTACTTTGACAACTGGTACCTAAGCATGAATACCACAAAAACAGTCTCTACAGTATTCCATCTCAACAATAGAGAAGCCCAAAGAAAGCTGAAGATAAAAATTGATGGAACAACCTTACCACCAGATGAAAACCAAAAATACCTTAGGGTGACCCTTGACAGACAACTAACATACAAAAGACATCTTGAGGGCATTGCAAGAAAAAGTGGCAAAAGAAATTGCATTCTAAGGTAACTGGCAGGTGCCACTTGGGGAGCATCACAGACCCTACTTCACACATCATCTCTAGCTTTGTGCTACAGTGTGGCAGAATATTGTGGACCTGCATGGATGAGAAGTGGCCACACTAACCTTGTCGGTGTGAAATGTAAGGACTCAATGCACATTGTTACAGGATGCCTCAAGTCTACACCAACACAAGGGGTACCCATCATGAGTGCAATAGCATCACTCCATCTCAGAAGGGAAGAAATTAATCAAAGGTGGATTGAAAGAGCACAGGTAGAAGAAGAAACAGCCCTACAAGAAATATTCAAACAAGCTCCATTGACTTTAAGGCTAAAATCTAGATCACCTCTCTATCTCTCCAAAAAAGAAATGGAGGGAAGAGTGGAATGGCAGGATACTAACAGGAGGTGAACTTATCTGTGACCCCTGTGAACAGCTACCTGGTCTTCATGACCAAGAAGAAAATACTGGACAGCTGCAAACAGACTAAGATGTAGAGTAACATGAAGAGCTGCTAATATGCACAGATGGGGACTCAAAGATTCATCAGCATGCCCCAAGTGTTGTGGTTTACCCCAAGACACTGACCACGTTGTAATTTATTGCCCAGAGACAAAGCTGAGAGGAGGATATGATACCATCAACAAATGTGATGAAGCCTTCCAGACCTGGGCTGACATAATAAACTTGGAAGTGTAGCCAAATGATACTACTCCTACTACTACTACTACTACTACTACTACTACTACTACTACTACTACTACTTCTACTACTACTACTACTACTATTACTGCTGCTGCTGCTGCTGCTGTTTACTAGAAGCAGCGTACTAGGGTGTGACCACTGCCATACACAGACAGCAACTTGAAGCCAGACATGAGAGTTGGGTAAGTTAAGGAGACAAGTAGATCCATCTTGTACTCCATCCAGACACCCAGACACCCCAATAAAGAGTCCTTGTTGCAAAATCCCGAGACCCTGTTTGTTCCTGTGTGACTACAGCAGCCATCCCTTTGCAGCTCTATCCTTGATCCCACTCTTACTTCTTTACACTAATGATCTTCCTGGTAGCTGGCATTAGTTCATCAACATCAATACTGATGACACTACTTGTATTTTAGCATTTGTCACAAGGCATCTTAGCAGGAGCCAAGTCAAACATGCAGGAGATTTTCAGTTTGACCTTCAGGGTGTCAGAGATGTGGGGAGAAAGTGTAAATATAATTTGTTGCATGTGATAATTTTGTATACTGTATTTACTACATCAAAATCACGTGATGACATTTAACATGACTTTACTTTTAATTTTGAACTGGTCTATTGCTGGGTGGAATGAGTTTATTGTTTAAATAAAGATAACTGGAACGCTAACCAATGGACACTTATTCTGTTGATTTAGTACAGTATTGTGTACATTATAGAAAGTGATAAGAAAAAGAAAACATCATGCTGACCACTATTGATGCACCAGTAATACAGGAGCAAGAAACACATGTTCAAAGATGTAGTGGGATTATGGTCGACTCCAAAGAACAAGTTTCTCATTAGTTTTTTCACAATTTAATTCCATATACAACAGGCCTGATCATTATTTACTGGGTACCACTCTAGTTTCTAGAACCAACAGCACTACTATAATTATTGTTCACGGACCTAATTTTGAAATAATTAAATCAACAATATTTTTTTTCTTGATTTTAAGAATTAAAGAATCTAATCTGGAGAAAATATGATTAATTTTATAGACAATTCAAGTGCCATTCAGTTATTTGCAAGTTATGATGACATTATTTTAGTTACAATTTAATCTAGGAGCTGTTATTTAGAAGTAGGAGATTTAATTTAGAAGTACGCTGTAGCAAAAGGATAAACTTTCACCGTCTGTAAGGTACCACTGAAATGTCAGATGACACCCTTCCGAAGCCTTTTTGAAAACAGAACACATTTATATAATAGACAAGCATGTTGAGGTCACCACAAATATTGATGAAGACTTCTGTTTCACCATTTGCCCTTTCGCACAGCAAAGCGAAGGCAACACTTACTTAAAGTGATACGTGGAATAATATATTTTCTCTTCTCGTTGTTAATATTTTTATATGTCTCAATACCTTGAATATTGTTAGTGATAATTACTTACTTGGTGCAGATAATTTTTGTTTTGACTTTTATTTTTAGATTTATCATTCAATAATATTGAGGTGATAGAGGGTTTAGAAAAGTTGACAAAGTTGACTGATCTGACATTGTACAATAATAGAATAAGCAGAATAGAAAATATGGATACATTAAACGATCTGCATGTTCTTTCACTTGGAAATAATAAACTGGAAGAATTAGAAAATGTAAGGTGCTTTTATTATTTTCCTTGTCTTGACTTTTCTTTCGTAAAACTAACGATTTTATGATTGACTGAAATTCCGCATATTTAAGTTGTTTTTATTTTTGGACTCTTGATGTTCATTGCACATACTTTCCTGCTGTCATTTAACTCCAAACGTTTAACATTTTTTATTCCCTTGAATAGTTCTTCAAGGATAATAGTATCATCGAAATTTTCCCATTGATTGAAGGAGAGAAAAAATACAAAACCTATGCATGGTTTTTCACTCCGCATTGTCAATGCTATTTTCACCCCTTTTGAAAATATAATACGAAAATTCGAAGCAGAACTACTTAAGGTTGCCTTTATATGTTATTACAGCAACTGAATAACAAAAAGAGGCTTCCATTTTCCATTTTGAAAGATTTTTAAAGAGCATTATTACAATTGAAACCCTGAACTCTCGCCCACACCATTCCACTTTGTGACCAATGTATACACCAGGAAAGTGGTATGCCATCTCTAAAACAACTTTAAAGGCGAAATAAAATTTACCATCTTCCATATTTTCACACAGAAATTTTTCATCGTTTCCCTTATATTCGGGACCTTGAGATGGCAATAATGATATCAAGTTCAAAGTGTTTCACTTTTGAACTTCTTTGTAAAACATTTCCTAATATAAGTAAAAATGCTAGGTGTTTATGAATGTACTCGGTTTTTGTTCTCTAATACGGTTCAATGTTTGTCTCTTCCGTGTGTTTTTTTAAGCCATACTCTATTAAGGCACCTTTTTTTCTTTTTTGCCTTCACTGTAAATTGTTTTTGGTTTTATGGTAATTTAACTTTATAAATCTTTGCTTACATGACCAACAGTGTTGCAAGAAGTAGGATTTAGTTCTCAGGCTTAGAAATGGCTTGAAATTTTTTAATGTTGTTGATGTGTAAAATGAAGTTTTTTTGGAAAAAAAGACACGGGTATCATGGCAGATTACTATAATCAATTTGCTGACACCCGTCACTGATTTGTGACAGCGTTTCTAAGATTGTTATGTAAGATTGCAAAACTGAGTGTTGTTTAGCCAAGTGCGAAGAACCTAATAATATACGTAACTACATCTTCAGTACTATCAAATTGATATCAGTTGTATTTTCGCTAAAAGTTGTAGTTTGTCTGTGTATCAGTACTATGGATTGTAAGTGCAAAAACATACTAATGGTCAGCAGTGTTTAATATCAAGGTCGTATCCGTGTTCGTCGTTTATGTGTATATATATATATAAAGTACAGATTGGAACCACTGAATATTTGCATTCCTTTCAAAGCCCTGCATCAACTGCCATCAACACAATAATGTGGCATATTTCTCGGCATCCACATACTCAGAAGCCAGAGATTAGGTGATGGGCTAGTGTGCTGGAGCCACTACAAGAGTAATGAGTGTCGCATAATCGCTACGGAAACCGTCACAAATGTCAAGGGTGCTTAATAATACAAAAATGGAGAAACGGGTGTAGTTATATATATATATATATATATATATATATATATATATATATATATATATCAGTTTGTTCCATGTAATTTAGGTAATATTGATCATTGGTAGATTTTGTTTTAGACCAGTTATCACACCTT
>RDPX01000043.1:3593819-3610617 GCA_003991215.1 Morbakka virulenta | reverse complement strand
TATATATATTATATAATATATATATTATAGATATATATATATATATATATATATATATATAAATATATATATATATATATATAGAGAGAGAGAGAGAGAGAGAGAGAGAGAGAGAGAGAGAGAGAGAGAGAGAGAGAGAGAGAGAGAGAGAGGAGGGAGGGGTGGTCCGAAGTTGACCTACCGATTGGCCGGAGAAGCTACCACCTGCAGGAGAAATGGAGAAATAGGGAATATCCTACAGTTCAAATACTTGGGAACGACCATTCGCTAAGATGGTGGCTGCTGGAAAGAAGTGAAAATGTCTGAGGTGTGGAACAAGTGGCATTTGCTTGTTGTGTACTTTGTGAGGGTAAAATGCCTTCACTCCACTGGATTCATATTTATGAGACGGCGATATGAAACGTGGCCCATCACAGGTTCACTGGCAAAAAGGATAGGTTCTTGTGAGATTGATGAAACTGGTTAGGTACTGCATGGAAAAAGGTCTTGAAGAACATAGAAAGAATGAAGATACAACAACGGGAGAGTAATGCCTATTAAAGGTTTAATGGTAAAGACATGGTTAAATTGGTTTGCACATGTTTGCATGTTTGCCACAGAGAGAGGAATGGGGGCACCCGTACTTTGTTGGAGATCGTAGTAGAGGAAAATCGGAAGCGTGGTAGACCGAATCAGCGATGGATGAACACCAGCTCTGGCCTTTGCTGGCTTTATCTAGATAAGAGAGATACGGAAAACAGGAGCTTATTAAGAGGTCTAGTGGAGCCGTGAGTCAGGAAAAACTTGCCACCCGTAGGGGCCAAAGCAATGAAAGATGAGAAAGGTAAGTATATACATAATGTCAGTTAGAGGAGCTTGCTCATATTTATATTTCAAGAATTGCTTTAAAGTTTATGTTGGTAACTTTTCATGGTCTTCATCAGCACTTTGACGCGAATAATATTACAGTTTGAGCATAAGTAGTAAATTTACATCGTTCATTTTCACACTGCACCACAGCAGGCTGCAAAATTTTCGTGTTTCAAAGGTTGTGCGGGTTGGGAAAAGACAAAGTATTTGAGAGGTGTCTAAAGTTGAAAAAAAGCAAATTCAACAACTTTTTGCTTATATTGATCTATTCTATTTTGTTTTCATTGTTACCGCGATTTTCCAGTTTTTTACCAATACCTTTATATTGGTAGCACTCAACAGATATTGTGTTCCTCATGATAATAATGATGGTAATAGTAATCGATTAAAAATTGGTATTTATGCAGATAAAAATTGCTTTGTTAATTTTTTTTTGAGAAAAGCTGCCATCAATCAAGGTTCTGTTGCTAAGAAGACACAGATAATGTCTGAGAAGTTGCTAAGCCAACACGAACTGCGTAATAATTTTCATCAAAAATACAGAATTTTACATCTGGTAGTTTAGAAAATTTCATTGAATGTGTCAAAAAAGAAAAAAATTGTTCGGTTTGTATCAATCATCTTTCACATTGCAGAATATAAATAAAAAATGTAATGTTTTGTATTCAATTGATTTTTTGCCTAGGAATCCATAAAAGATTTTGAGAGAAACATGGCAGATATGGTCAGTTCTTTTGTGGAACAAGTTCAAGGATTGTATCTTTTTCCTATCAGTTGTTATGTATTTTTAAGCCTAACATCCTAATATGACATATTCAATTCCTTAAAATGTTCTCATTGGTTTTAGGCGTGAAACTTATAAGGTTGTACATCTATTTTCACAAAATAAGAACACTTAAATTCCCAAGGGTAAAAAGTGATCAAATCTCCTAGTTTGCGCATAGTTGAACCAGAAAAGGAAAACTCACTAAAGTTGACAGCAATTAATTCATGTACAATGTCAAGTTTCTAGAATAGTTAAACATAATTTTCCACTAAATAGTAAAAGATTTGATAATCCGCTCTATGTTATGGGAGACATAATTGCTCATAAAGAGTAAAGTAAAAGCTAATCAGACCAAGAAAATTGTCCAGTCTAGAAATTAAATCTGGTATCCAATTTGTATATGTAATCCTTCAATCTGATTAGAAGTCATATCAGTTAATAGTGCTTGGTGGACAAAGGCATCGGAAAGTATACGAGAAAATAAATAATCAATTATTGTTGGAATGTTCTTAACCATGAATTTATTTATCATATATTATATTCTTCGACTTCTGTGTCTCCTAAGAATTTTCTTTCTTAATGGGCAATAGAATTACCCAGTGTCGTGAGCTTGAAGGAACACACAATGAAAAAGTTTCAGACATTGCAATCGTTACGTTAGAGAAGATGATGAAAAATGAGCTGGAAGAGGAACTTCCGGATGAGCTACGAATTGTAAGTATCTCTGTTCATTTCTCCGTTTTAAATGTAAACAGAATATAAGAAAATTACCGTCTGTTTAGCGTATATAGCAACAAAAAAGGTGGTGTAACTCAGATTACCAGTACAAAATATCCTTTTATTCCAAGGTTTCGCGGACATACAGTTCAAATATTTTAAGAGATTTTAATATTTTTATGAATATTTTTGTACTGCTTATTTATTGTTTATAATTTTAGGTATGGCATGTATATTTTAACAGTTGGGTAGCCTTAGATAAAATAGTATTTCTGAAATCCTTCATAGATACTTCTAACCCAACTTTGTTTACTTATGAGCTGCTTCAGTTAAGGAACGCCCTCTACTCTTTGCCGTAATTTCATATAATTCTGGGTATTTCCTAACATTTTATGGTACTTAACCGTGACTTTCACACTTTTTGTTAACCCTTCTCAAACAGCAGCGATCTGGATGACTAGTGACTTTAGAACCTACTTCCTATATGCTTTCCCTTTTGTTTTTCAATTGTTGAGGTTGCCGTTAGTTGGTCATTAAGCTCATCATTTCAATAATGACCCCCATGCTTTTCAAAATATCCTGATAGCTAGGAAAGGCAGATAAGCTTGATGATGGCGTAACGATTTATTGGAAGACCAGTGAAAAATAAATGATAGGAGACTACAAACCTCGCAAACACTGTTCTCACGAAAAAATTACAGGGATAACACTGAGAACAGGATACTTTCCTGTTGGTACACAGTTTCATGGCTTAACTAAGAACTTGGGAACATTTTGAGAAATCCTATGATTTTCGCCAGCAGGCTGTAGAAGTCTTTTATCTTTTTTTCCTGGGTATTACAAAGCAGTTTTCAGTAGACAAACTGTAGCCAAAAGATAATCACGGTACTAGAAAAACGAAGAGG
The DNA here is from genome assembly GCA_003991215.1 of Morbakka virulenta. Lineage (NCBI taxonomy): Eukaryota > Metazoa > Cnidaria > Cubozoa > Carybdeida > Carukiidae > Morbakka > Morbakka virulenta. Next base: position 3,607,380 of record RDPX01000043.1, on the reverse strand, counting down.
TTTCTTTTTTGTACCCTTGTTTAAATCATTGACCGTTATAGAATTTATATTAGAATTTGACTGTCGTCATTTTTCAGCCTTACTTACAATAGTACAGGGACTTTATTGAAATGAATACTTCAGAGGCTTGTTTGAGGCACTGGAACCCCGTGGGTTCACATTGAAAATTAGTAAATAATGACCTGGGGTTTTTTTTACTTCCGTCTTGACCTCATAGGATACAAATAGAATTTTGGTAACGTATCGAAGCATGATGTGGAGCTGTGGCTTAATAGTTAGTGCAGTTGCACAGTAACCAAGAGGTTTCGGGTTCGATGCCCCGAGCTGTCGAGGAGATTTCGGCACCTCACAAAGAAAAAAGCCATTGTTTGGTGTGTTAAGAAGGGCATTCGGCTAAAAAAACTCCTCATTGCCAAATCAAAGTCCCTTTTTAAAGGCACAGTCTGAGCCCCAATTGCTGGGGGAAAATGACGTTAAAACCAACAAAAAAAATCGAAGCATGGTGTGGACGTTACTTTAATCTTTTGAAACGGTTATCCCTGAGAGGAAAAAGAGATCTTGTATTGTTTTTGTAAGCTAAACAACAGGTAGCATTTATGGTGTAGCTAAAGTTGGTAGAACTTTTAGTCAGGAACTAAGTCAAGAAGAAAATTATATGCCGCAGTGACATTCTGATATTACAATGTAACACTCATTTTTTCTCCCTAGCTTTTTGTTGATAAAGATTCGGTAACAAATGCAGTTACAGCATCCCATGACACACATCTGATTAAGATAGATAATAAGGTAAGTATGAAAACAAAAATAGTCTATGGCATACTTGATGCTAAAGAAATAGACATTTTCTATGTAACATTTTGTATTAAAATCACATAATTTGAGCATTAGATTAAAAAAAAAATAGAATAAGGTTAAACTATATTATGGTTCTAACTTCGTTTGAAGTTTGAATTTCTGAACTACGTGAGTGAGATTAGAAGGTGATAATTGTGTGATAATTTTATATATTTAGTCTACAGAACTGCGTTTTATTTTTTGTCCACTGAACTATGAATTCATGACATTTAAATTTTGTAGAATGTTTATGCATGTCCAAGCTTACCCATGCATCCCAGTTTTAAGAACCTGAAATTCTTGTTTAAATGACTTCCATTGTGAGTTGAAAACCTGAAAGAATGGTTTTGATTTGAAACGATTTTGTCGATGATCGATTTTCAAATCTCAAAAACAGTTAAATAAAATAATAAAATAATGAAAGAGAGCAACACGCAGACAATAAGGACCATGTATGAGAGAGTAGAGTGGAGAACCCTGATCGCCGACGCGGGATTGCATGGCACTTGGTGATGATGATGAATAACAGTTTACAGCATCTACAAAATATTTTTAAACTACGCAGTAACCCATAGGATCGACGGAATTTAAAGCTGGGAAATGAAAAGCGATACTATTACCCTTATATAGAATATTATTAAAATTAAAAATTAACCCGGAAATAAATTTTTAGAACGAAGCGGTAACGGAATAAGTGCAAACCCTTTAAAGCAATTGGCGAGGGAATGTACAAGGTTGAGTTCTTTGTTTGATCGTGTTGATGTTACTAAAATTTAATTTTGCTTCTGTAAGGGTGAAGTATTTAAGCATACCCATATATTTTATATATTTGGTGATTTATATTATTTAATATGCTGTAACCAATAATAGGAGACCAATCTATTCTCTTGACTTATAGGAGGATGATATTGTTACACGGGCGAATTCGACTATGCAAGCGCTGATGGAGACTATACACAATGATGAGATCTTACGCAATCGTAATCGTGTTGCAGAAATCAATACCCTAATTGATCATTTCAAAGAAGAGATTGATAATTTTGAGCCGGGAGCAACTTAGTTTGTGTTTTAAAAGGTTAAAAGCTACTCGCTTATTTGTAAATATTGTTTACTTTTTTGACGTATGTAGAAGGTTGCCACTGCTATTTGCGTGTATTCAATCCCGCCACTTTAGACCCAATTGACTTCTTCACATCACAGAAAAAACAAGTTATTCGATCCATTCTGATTTTCGAACTTGTTTTTATGTATTTGTAAAGTAAAGTTGTCTTTTTAATTTCGAGCTTTGGCTGAAAAACTGTAATGATCATCACTGCATCGAGGTTCAGAGGAAAATAGGCAGTCTTTTCAGCCAAAGAAAAAAGTTTTCAAAATACTCTCCTGGTGAAACTGCTCTTAAGAAAGCTTTTTTTTAGTTTTAACGTCATTTTCCCCCTGCAATTGGGGCTCAAACGGTGCCCTTCAGAGGGAATTTGATGTGGCAGTGAGGAATTTCTTGGCCGGATGCCCTTCCTGACTCCAAGCAATGGCTTTTTTCTTTGTAAAGCTCCAGATTCTCCTCGCCAGCTCGGGGAATCGAACCCGGAACTCTTGGTTACTGTGGAGTTGCACTAACCATTAAGTGACGGCTCCTCTAAAGAAAGCATGAGGCGTATAACACACTGAAAGTAGACAGCAATATAATAAGGGTGACGTCAATATCTACCTACCCAGCTTTCCACCTTTTGATATATTTTGTTGCGATGTGGCTAAGCATGATTTAGCACATCTGGTTTGTGCAACAAGTAGAACACTCCTTAAAGGAAGGAAGGCTAAGGCCTTTCGCCTCTTCAGTCAAGAGTCATGTATCAATGACAACAAAATATAATCTTAATTCAACAGGTAGTAAAACCAGACTTTCTAGCATAACAGCAGCGAAAGGAGCTGCAACATCAAAAGATTTGTAATAAAGTAAGGCTACCTGGTTAAATGTTTCCTTGTAAAGATGCGAAAAGCAACTGATCACTTGAGTTCGACAACACAAGGTTCATTAGTGACACTCAGCAACAAATGGAAAAGGCACAAATGCCAAACGGATTCAAGAGTAAATTAATTAGTTATACTGACAATCTTTTCATCTTCTTTAAATCAATCTGCACCAGCAGATTGTTGTCTAACTAAAAATTGTCGTCATCATCCCAGAGGAATACAAAGACATTTACCTGCCTTAGACATTTCCCATGATGTCAAGAAGTTGCATTTTGTGGCATTTTGTGATTAAACTACTCAGCCCAACTCTCGGTACAAGAAACAGTGGATGAAGAAATGGCTCAATACATTGTAAGATTTGGTTGTATTTTTGGGAATCGAAATAAAGATTGAAAAAAAGGAAGTAAACGAGATTAAAGTCCACAAAGATTCAATGATGCGGCATTCTTAACTTCAATGTGAAACGTAGATAACGCACGAGTACCGAAGAATAAAGTAAACTTCTAAATTACATTTCTTTTGTCGCTCACATTCACACCCATGATAAACTTGACTTGGTCTAAAAACAATCTGAGAATACACAGAGAGAAGGCTCATTTTTAATTACTTTTTCATGTCTCATTAATGTACGTATGAGAAATGGTTTAAAAGTTCAGTGTTAAGAAACGGTGAATTTGAAAAGCAAAAGAGACTGTCAAAGTTAAAAATCTACGGTTAATAGCTGGTGGCTATCTATTTGGTACGTACAGACGAGTTGAAAGTAACGAGTTTAATAAATTTGCACTAATGCGTGGAAAGTGATGTGTAAGGAGAGTTTTGTACGTACACATAACAGAAAAATGCCACAGGAATAGATTTTTTGGCAGAAGAAAAATGAGCAATCGAACAAGGCTCCAATCTTAATACAAGTTATTTTTCTCTGCTGTTTTCAGTAACGAGAACGTCCATTTTTATTTGGAGGAAAACACTGGTTGGTTTACTTCAGGAGTGGAAATGCTTAAGGAAAGAAAAACGGTACATTTTTGTTGAAATGAAAGTGAACACATCACTCAGGTAATTAAAACGCATGTCTTCATATCCACTCGCTAGGTTCTCAGACTAATTTTTCAACCCATCTTGGCGGCGGCTCTGAGCGCTTCATCACACACAAGCACACACACACACACATATATATAAGTAAGGTCGTGAATGCTGGGGGTGGTAATTGGGTGAGCTCCTATTGCCTATAAAAAGCTCCCATTGCGTGCGTATCAAATAGCCTCTTACGACCAAGTCAAGCTCCTGGCCTTCACGTGGTGAGACTGGTCCTACTGACAGGAGAAGGGGCGAAGGGCAGTTCACTGGCACCCTAAAACTAGTTCCCTCGGGGAGGTGGACCTAGTCAGCCTAGGAAGGCAGTTCATCTAGGGGAAGGAAAACCCTGAATACAAACCTCTGCTGCCTTTAGCAAAACTTTGGAAAGGCTTCAGGAGTAAACTTTGAGGAAGAAATCTGTTGCTGCCTTACAGTATATATCCACTAGTTAAAGGTTAAGTCCACAGCTTAAAACTGTGGTTAGCGTCAGGAAGGGCATGCTGCTAGAAAACCACAATGCCAAGCAAAAAAGAGGCGGATCAACTGTAAAATGAACATACAGAATCAGTCGGTTACCAATGGCCGCCATACCCAGAGCTCAGCAGGTTGGATATAGAAAAGAGACTACGGCTCTGAGACAGAGAACGAAAAAAGGAGGGAAAAGTGCGAAGAAGAAAAAGGAGAAGTGGAACCCGCTTGAGAAAATTATCACTGTGGGGACACTTAATGTTGGAACCCTCATAGAAAAGAGTAGGGAATTAGTTGACTTAATGGAGAGAAGGAGAACTGACATTCTTTGCATGCAGGGAAAAAAGTGGAAAGGAAGTAAAGCAAGAACATTGCGCAAAGGGTACAAGCTGTACTACCAATGGGCAGATATGAGCAAGAATGCCGTAGGGATTATCACGAAGAAGAGTACACCTCGAGTATACCAGAAGTAGAGAGAATTTCAGATCGAGTCATGAGCTTAAAATTGAATGTTCGCGGAGTTCAGATAAATATTGTTAGTGCCTATGGACCACAGTCCGGGAGCTAAGTAGAAGGAAAAGAGAAGTTCTGGAGGAGGTTGAATGCGTAGTAAGGAGAATACCACATGGAGAGAAAATTATAATTGGTGCTGACCTGAAGGGCATGTGGGAGAAAGAACTGTAGGAGAAGAACAAGTGGCTGGCAGATATGGATATGGAAACAGAAATGAGGGTGAGCAAAAAATCATTGACTTTGCAAAGAGTATTCCTTTATCAGTCTTCAACACATACTTTAGAAAGAGATTAGAGCAGAGAGTAACATACAGGAGTATTGAAAGAGCTATCCAGATTTACTATATTTTATATAGAAGGAGAGATTTGAAAGAAGTAATTGATTGCAAAGTTCTTGGAGGAGAGTGTGTTGCTCCTCAACACAAAGTTGCAATTTGCAAGGTCAATATCAAAGTAAAGAAGCATAAAAAGGTAATCAGGACACCCAAAATTAAGTGGTGGAAATTAAAGGATGGAGAGGTCCGGAGAATGCTTAATCGGGAACTGCAGGAAATTATAAACTTCGAAGGGAATAGCTTAGAGCACTGGCAAGAGATAACGGACGAAATAAGAAAGTCAGCACAAACGGTTCCAGGTATGACGTCAGAAAACCAGAAAAGAAAAGAGGTCTAGTAGTGGAATAAATACATTCAAGCCAGTATAAAACGAAAAAAACAGGCGAAGAAGAGATTTGATCAAAGTGGAGATTAACACGACTAGCTAGAATAGATTGCCAGTAGAAGGGAGACAAAACATAGAGTAGCTGAGGCAAGGGATCAGGCTTACGATAAGATATATCATCGACTAAACTCAAAAGAAGGCAAGAAAAAGCTATTCAGAATTGCCAAATAAAAGAACCTTTCAGGAAAAGATATCCAGCATGTGAAGATGATACGAGATGAAAAAGGCCAATTGTTGACAATTAAGGAAGATGTTTTGAAGAAGTGGAAGGAGTAGTTTAAAGGATTGTTTGTTAAATTCGATATACCCAAGAGAACATAGAGCTATCAAAGCAGACCGGAGGCAGAAGGTTATAATCAGGATTGAAAAGAAATAAACAAAAGAAGCCATGAAGAAAATGAAGAGTGGAAAAGTAGTCGGACGAGATAATATCCCATTAGAAGCTTGGTGTTGCTTGGGAGAACCAGGTTTGAAGCTACTAACACGACTATTTAATAAAATTCTTTATATGGAAAGATTCCGCAGGAGTGGCGGAAGAGTGTGTTGATACCCGTATATAAGATAAAAGGTGATGCGCTAGAGTGTGGGAACTACAGGGAAATCAAACAGACAAGCCACACTCTGAATTTGTGGGAGAGAATGATGGACAAAAGACTAAGGTCAGAAATTGAAATCAGCAAACAACAGTTCAGCTTTATGGCAGGACATAGTACCACAGATGCACTATTTGCGTTACTAATCCTGCACGAAAAATATCGAGATCACCAACAACAACTGCACAACGTATTTATCGATCCAGAGAAAGCATATGACTGAGTACTCAGACAGAGAGAAGATATGATGTTGTATGAGGCTGTCAGGAATCATAGAGAAGTATATCAGACTGGTACAAGATATGTACAAGGACAGTGTGACAGTGTTCGAAGTGCTACAAAAGATGACGGATAACTTCGAGGTGAAGGTAGGCTTGCACTAAGCCTCGGCTTTAAGCCCTTTCCTATTCAAAGTGGTAATGAATAGATTCACTGATGATGTAAAAAGAGATGCTCCTCAAAATATGATGCTCGCAGACGATATTGTACTGTGTAATGAGAAAAGAGAAAAAGTTGAATTACAGCTGGAGAGGTTGTGTTATGTCTTGGAGAGGCGAGGAATGAAAATAAGCCGGACAAAGACAGAGTACCTAGCTTTGAACGGAAGCCAGAACGATAGAATACCGTTTGAAGGTGTGGAAATCCTTAATATGAGCGAATTTAAGTACCTGGGATCCACTCTACAAGCAAAGGGAAACTGTGATAAAGAAGTAAAGAGGAGAGTGCAGGCCGGTTGGGATATTTTGAGGAAGGTAACAGGAGTACTTTGCGATAGGAAAATATCACCACGGATGAAGAGAAAAGTTTAGCGGAGCTAGAAGTGGCTGAAATGCGCACGATAAGGTGGTCGCTCGGTGTGCGACTAGACAGAATTCCTAACGACCACACACAATAAACATCCCATATCAGGAGACTGAGAGACAAGATGAGAGAGTCAAGAATTCCCTGGTATGGGTACATAAGGCGTAATGGAGATTATGTAGGAAGGAGGGTGCTAATTTATAAAGTTCCAGGTGGATGGCGGAGAGGGAGATCGATGAAAAGGTGGAAGGATGTTACTGACAGAGATATAGAGGCAGTTGGTGCGAGGTATGCTGATATAACAAACTGAACAGTCTGGAGACGGCTGATCAGCTGTGGCGACCCCTAACGGAATATGGCTGAAAGACAAAGGAGAGGAGAATAACATATGTGTGTGTGTGTTTAATAAGTAATGTTTGATTATGGAAGCGAGTCGCTGCGGACGATTTCGGGGACCTTTGATGCATTGCTGAAAAAGCTAATTTTAACAATATCTGTCATTCCCATAATACCTCCAGAAAAAATGTAAAGAAAATCTAGGATTTCTTGCTGGCAAAGCACCCCAAATCCAATTTCGACACTGAAAAACGTCATAAAAAGTATTTTGAAGCTAAGAGTCAAAATTCTACTTCCTTGCTATTGACTACGGCAGAACTTTTCACACAATCCTTCAATCAAGTTCTCTCAGAGAACCTGGTGGGTTTTGGCCCTCCAATCAAGATTAAGGTCGCATCAGGCAGAGATATCTACTTTCCCTCTCTTTTTCTAACACTGCAGTGAAGACACTTAATTAAATACTTGTGAGTAGACTTGAATCAGAAAGTAACCAAAGTCTGGGTTGTCGTCGTGTCTGAAAAGTGGAATACACAAACGACACAACTCTTTTTGACAAAATCTTTGAGGGACTGCAAGGCCCAGGACAAACTTCACCGTATGCTTTATTTTAAAAAGTCTCATATTAAAGGTAATCTGTCATTTTTCATAAATGATAGCTTGGCATTCGAGACATAAAACTTACAGTAATATATATATATTGTGATTCAGCAATCTCGCTCGAGGAAAGCAGTATGCTGTCGAACAACATGGTAGTCCATCTAGGTAGGTTGTTTCAATACCTTTAAGATTTAACCAGAAGAAAAGAGGATGTACATGGTTCCCCAAGAAAACTACCATGTATCTAGCTGGACTGCAGCTTTTAACAGGGGCACCTGTCAGCTTGTTATTGAGAGAAATCTGCTTGCCAACAGGCACTGAAAAGTGAAGTCAATCGTTATTCATTGTTGTTCAGAGAAAGTTGCTGTAAATATTTGGTTTGCCATGACACATTTCTCAAAATGCTTCTAAAATGTATGGGTACGGATTTCAATTTTTTAGAGAATTACCAACTACTTAAATTTCTGGGTTAAAGTTCCTCGTCCTTTATTTTTGTTATTCATTGTCATGCAGGCGCTTGGTTGTCTCAATCGATCTGTGGAATCCAGACCCTATTGTTGTTGGTTTTGCCTATTTTGGAGCCCTGTGATAGTGGTTTCATAGCACAACGTTTCCAAGATGGCGATGCAAAGAAGACAGAATGTAAGTAATCCAAAAATGCCAAACAGTTTATGTTTCGTTTGAATAGTTTGCTCACTTGATTCAGGTGTAAAAGAGCGTACATCACAAGTTTGGAATTTTGGGTGGTTTTTTATCACATTTAGTAGTAGGCATCCCGAAGTTTAATACCAGATCCAAACGTGAAATGTAAAATTAGTAATGAACAGCTTGATTTATTATGACATTTCACCATATTTTTTAGATTTATGAGTTACTTTGTTAAAAGATACAGTACTATTGGATAAGAACAATTAAGAGACATTTGACTGCCACTGTCTATGTTGGTAATACAGAATTCAAGAAAAGATAGGGCTTTTTTTTGTTTGGTGCAACTGTTTGATTTTCAGTTTTCCCAGAAAGGGTAACAAGATAGAGGTGTAGATAATGCTTTCAAAACGTTGTAACCATCCGTTTTAGGTAAGTGGATAATTAATTCGCATGTAAACTTGTACATATACAACTTTGATCTTATGATACGTTTTAAGAAGACTAAGATGTTGGAAGGGCACTGCATAAAGAAAAAAGAAATTGAATTTGCACCAATCTGTATTCCAACCAATGCCTGTATGCATCAATATCCATGGGCATGGATATTTTTTACGTCCTAATAAGCCACTTTTATTTACATATAAATTTTATAATGTTAATACCACTGACAAATGTTGATATTTTGTTGACAACTGATTTCCGATTGTTAGTAACACTTCTATGTTTCGCTAAGGTTGGAGACAATGTGTTACCTTGATTATTTTAAAAATTACCGCTGAAGAATCCATTGTTCTTCACATGTATTATAATTGTACAGTCTAAAATGCCCCTAAAAAGAGCTTCTGCCTTCATTTTGTTAAAAATTTTGAAAAGTAAACAGCAAAAAACATTTAAAAATCATAGTATGTAGAAAAACTACCTTTTTGGTTGTATTGGTTGTACCATTTAAATATAGGAATGGCATTGAATATATATATATATATATATATATATATATATATGTCCAGAAAACCACTGCACTATTATATGCTCTACCTACTAAAGCACAAGGATTTCTCTTTTTCTGTGACATTCTGGATCAAGCATGTCATCATCATCATCATCATCATATTCGGTTTAATGTCCGGTTTACATGCTAGCATGTGTTGGACGCAGGTGAAAAAAGTTTTATTTTACTAAATAAACATATTTTTTTTCGCATTTAAGACTATGTTTTTGAAGTAACTTGGGCAAGCTTCATTATTCGTAATGTTTAAATGTTGTTCATGAGTCAACTGTTTTTGAGTTTACAAGAAAATAATATTTATGCTAGATCTCAGCAGGGTCCACTTCAGCAGCACAATACATTTCAAGTAAAGAAGGGAAATAAAACCATTGATGTTATGATGNCAAGCATGTCATCATCATCATCATCATCATATTCGGTTTAATGTCCGGTTTACATGCTAGCATGTGTTGGACGCAGGTGAAAAAAGTTTTATTTTACTAAATAAACATTTTTTTTCGCATTTAAGACTATGTTTTTGAAGTAACTTGGGCAAGCTTCATTATTCGTAATGTTTAAATGTTGTTCATGAGTCAACTGTTTTTGAGTTTACAAGAAAATAATATTTATGCTAGATCTCAGCAGGGTCCACTTCAGCAGCACAATACATTTCAAGTAAAGAAGGGAAATAAAACCATTGATGTTATGATGTTCACTGCCAATTACTAAAAGCAGAACCTTATACAAGTGCTACATAGTCTGTCATTTTGTAAACAAATGCCACAGTGCTTCTGGATCTAACTCACTGCCCACAATTAGCAAAAAGATACCTGTCAATGAAATTGTGATTCTTTTTTTTTCAGCATTGGTAACAGGAGACTATTTCATTAAAGCATGCCATTGTTTTATCATTTTTAATTCAATCTGATTTACATAGGATTACAAGCTGCAACCCTTTATTAGAAATCAAAATTCAGTACAATTGCTGTATCAACAAGCATCTGTAAACAAACAGCATGCTGCTTTTTGACATCACATACATCCAACAGATACACGGAGATTTAAAGTTTCATGTATTTGAAAGGTTGATAAGCACATTGAGGGTGGGGGCAGCTGCATCAGACTGTTTCAATGAAGCCTGACCTGCCTAAATCAGATGCAATTCAATGTCATTGATATGATGAACAGCCTTGAGACCTTCATTTATTTAAAAATTAAAATGATTGTGGCCACCTTTTATGAAGAGTAACCATTTGTCACACCGTTAGTCAAGGTTTGGGGTTTTTTTGTCCAACCAACACCAACACAAAAACTGAATTGTTACTATTCGGTAAGAATTTGTAGAATCCTTTGTGAGACATTTTTTCCCAGAACTATGCATTTGAATGATATATTAAATACATTTGTCAGCTGCCACTAGGTATGTCATTAAATATGTTAAAGTTTTAGAGGTTTTCAAATTGCACTCTTTTGTCACAGGAGTATTAAATAGGTTTTGTAAAAATTAAAAATCATTTATTCAGATTTACAATACTAAATACCATATGGCATTGTGTATTTGTCTGCATAATGCTAGATTTGCTACTCTATTCATGTCAGGGTAATCATAAATTTTCTGGTGTATCTTGCATAGTTAAATTGGAAACTTCTTTGCTGTGTGTAATGAGCTTATATTGTGGTTTCCATCATTTAGTTTTATTTTCCAATCTTTGTTTTTCTGTATTTTGTAGGTGAGGCTCCCACCTGAAGTCAACAGAATTCTTTATATTAGGTATTGTATCAGGCTTTACAGGTTCATTTTTTGTTTCTTCCCAAAGCTACTTTTCCCAACTGATAATAGAAAAAGGTATACTTTGTTTTAAATCCAAAGATTTACAGATAAATATATGATTCCAAGCCCCATGATATCTCATTTTATTTGAATTTTTTTAAATCAAAGTGAGGGAAAGAAGAAATTGTTCAGAATGCTAATATTAAATTTTCCTTAATGGTAATATTTGAGCCAGGCAAGGTGGAATGGTTTAACTAGTAGTTAGCAAATTTGCTTGAGAAATACTACTGAGATACTACTAGGTCAGTTGATGTAGGATATTTATCATGTTGTGACTTGTCAGCTTTATCTGAGCTATGTTTCAAGAGATAACGTTTTCCGTTGCCATCCTACTGAAGTAATTAGACATAACTATTTTGTACTTTGATATTGCAGATGTGCTTGGCGACACAGATTGAGTTATTTCGAGGGGTGGTGCCATGTTTATCTTGTGCTTGTTGTGTTTCTTTTCTGTAATGCTGGAAGCCATATTTCTGGAATAGTGTAAGATAGGGTTTTGATATGATTGCTTTGCTGCAGGAAATCATTGTTTTCTTTTATTTTTCTTATTGTGAAGCTGTGAAGTTTACACAGTCTGAGCAAAAACAAATCTTACTCTTCAGTCTTCCAAAGCACTCATTGACAACCTCACCAAAAAAGAAGATGTGCCATAAAGAGCTTTGTTGACAATTTTTCAATCTCCATCCTTCCTGCAGACAAAGGTCATACAACTTTGATATCACCTATATTTTTACATGTTTTTTCTGATTTATTCTTTATCTTTTCTGAACTATAATATAATTTTATAGACACTTTATTACTATGCTTTAGTCAAAGAGCCCATATTGGTATTTTTAGGTAACTGTTGATAAAATGATTAATATCATTTTTTCTGCTTATCTGCCAATGGTTTATACATTTTTTGAAACTTTTTAAACACTTTTTCTCCTTAGGAACTTGCCTTATAGAATAACAACAGAAGAACTGTATGATATATTTGGAAAATATGGTGCCATAAGACAAATAAGACTGTAAGTGTTAAATTGTTCACAGGCATCTGTTACATGTTATCTGTTATATCATTGGTAATTACTATACCATTGTCAAATCGGTCCAGAAAATGTTAAATTTGATTTCTAGTATTTGCAGTTCATGTACATCATATTACTAGAGTACAGTCATATTCAATGCAAGCACATTTTAATGTGAAGTTGAAAAGGGTCCATCCTATTTTTTTGTTACTATTATTTAACTATTTCATCCAGCTGCCACAGGGAAATAAGGCTCAAGCTGCAGAAGAAAAAAAGAGGAGAGTCATTTTAATTCAGCCAGGTTGTTGCCAGAGAGAAAAGAAAAAAAGTAAAGTTTATAGGAGAAAAGATGTTAAAGAAAGCAAACAACCTGGAAAAAGAGGATGTCAAGAGGTATTTTCTTTTATTAAGACCGTATTCAAAAAAGAAAAGGAAGTGGTTGTATTATAAGTGAAAGTGGAGAGTGCTTTTTGAAAAAAAAAGATATCAAAGATAGATGATGGGAGTATATGAGTGAGCCTTATTATGATCATTGTGGCAATTTTCCAATTATTAAACAACTTTAGGTCCTAGAAATACTTTGAAATGTAGTGAAGCATGCTATTGAAACTATGAAAACTGGGAAAGCCTCTGCTTGTGATGGTATAACAACAGAAAAGCTACTGGCCCTGGACAGTGGGGACTACCAGGGTCACAGAACTATTGATAAAATATATGATGCAGCACATGCTCTGCGGTTAAAGAAACCTTTTTTTTGCCCAGTCTGAAAAAAACAAAAAAAAACCCTGACTTAACCAGCCAGACCTTAAGACCATTTTCCTGGTAGTTCATGTGATAAATATGTTGTTGAAATTATTCTTGAAAGAAATAAGATTAAAATAGAAATAGAGGAAAAGGAAGAGGCACCAAAGAAGAGACATTTAACCATAGAACCATCAATAAAATATATTGTAGAAAGAATAAGATGTTAGTTATAGTGCAGATATAGTGGGGAACAAGTAGTAAGAACATAAGGGACAGATGAGGTATGGGTTTCTCTCTCTGGCACCCTCTGTGTGTGTGTGTGTGTGTGTGTGTCTCTCTCTCTCTCTCTCTCTCTCTCTCTCTCTCTCTCTCTCTCTCTCTCTCCCTCTCTCTCTCTCTCTCTCTCTCTCTCTCTCTCTCACTCTCTCTCTCTCTCTCTC
>RDPX01000043.1:3549009-3592261 GCA_003991215.1 Morbakka virulenta | reverse complement strand
TCTGTCTGTCTCTCTCTCTCTCTCTCTCTCTCTCTCTCTCTCTCTCTCTCTCTCTCTCTCTCTCTCTCTCTCTCTCTCTCTCTCTCTCTCTCTCTCTCTCTCTCTCTCTCTCTCTCTCTCTCTCTCTCTCTCTCATTTAATAAAAATTTCTAGCTTTTGGTATGCAGATGACCCTGCATTAACAGGAATTCAGAAAGGAAACTTAAGAGCAAGAGTAAATGTAGCAGAAGGGAAAATCATAACAAAGATCCTTGTCAAGAAAACAAAAAAAGTGGTTGTATGTAGGAACCCAGGAGTAACAAGATTAAACATCTTACTAGGTGGTCAGTAGGTAGAACAAATTGCACACTGTACCTATTTAGGCCAGAAATGTACTGAGAATGATAAGTGTAGTCATGAGATTAATGGGAGATTTGGGCAAGAATGAACTGTTTTTAACAACACTAGATACATTATGCTACCATAAATTGCTCTTATTCTCATGTTAACCTTAGATCTATGGGGTTGAGACATGAACAGTATTAAAAATGAGCAAAAAACTGACAGAAAGAATATGAAATGTGGACAATGAGGAGAATGGTGTGTAAAAGCTGGACTGAGCACATGAGCAATGAAAGTACTGCCTAAGGCTAGTTTATAAAGAGAACTGCTTAGTTTTGTGCAAGAAAGAAAACTATCTTATTTTAGACTTTTATTATGGCATGATAGTCTACAAAAAAGCCCCCCCCCTCCCCCCATCCTGATGTTATCTTAGAAGGCAAGAGGTGCAGACAACACTTTAGCAGTTATTCGTCTTAGAATGTTAGAGAGTACACATGAATGAATTTTGTACATAAGAAGAGAAAAATTAAAAAAAGGAATAAATGGTACTGCATTTCCCAAAGGAATATCACTTTCTTAACAGAATCACATAAACAATATCCCAGTTACGTCTTTAATAGTAAAAGTCTTTTTGCACAATTTTTAGTAACCAGGGGTCAATTTTTATGACTTTTGTTTTCATTTTTAGAGGAAATACGCAAGAAACACGTGGTACAGCATATGTTGTTTATGAGGATATATTTGATGCAAAAAACGCCTGTGATCATTTATCAGGCTTTAATGTATGCAACAGATACTTAGTAGTCCTTTATTATCAGCCGCATAAGGTAATTTTTTTTCTATCTTTTTCCTATAACAATTAAAAATATGTTGACGCAGTTATGAGGCAGTCATCACGTTATCCTAGGGTAATTGTACAGGCTGCACATATCAAATTTCTTTCGTGAATTGTTTATTTATGTATTTTTATATATCTGCATGCTAACCAGCTAAAAGATTACTGATCACTTAAGATTACAGGACTTCACATTGATATTAAGACAGTGTAGGTGCTTACGACATGACCCTTTATATACAAGTAGATTTATTTGTATTTCATGGTTGGCCTTAAATGTTGTTAGGTTGTCAATCAAGAAATTAATACTAGAAGACTGAAATCTGACTGAAAAGAGTAAACAGAATGTATAAGCGGGAATTGAATTCTGGCCCCCTTTTCATGAATTTCCTATTTTCGCTCATCTTTTCCTTTATTTTTTTCTATTTCCCATTATTTTATGCTTGTAATTGCTTTTCTATTAATTTTTTTTGCAATGACAGATGTTTCAAAAGCTGGACAAAGAAAAGAAAAGGGATGAACTAGACAAGCTGAAAACCAAATATGGCGTTACCGTGGAAAAGTAAAATCTTGGATGGAATAGTTAGAATTGTAAATACAGAGGAATTTTACCACTGTTCTATAATCCATGGCTACAACCAACTCGAGCGGCCTTTGGCATTTGCAATACTATACCCATCCACTAAAATCCGTTATTCTGACACATAGTTCAACGTGTGAGAATTGATAAGCCAGCTCATGCCTTAAGGTTTGTTAGTGCTGCAGTGAGAACTTGGATCATGGCTTGGGATTGAATTGCCTGGCTTTGCAATGCATAGCCATTGTGGTTTCAGTGCTACTTGTACTGCATCATTTCTATTGTTTTTGACTGGAAAATAACCTTACAAGTCGTGCCGACAAAGATATTTTGTATTTGTAATACCTATGAGAAATGTTATTGCACCATAGAGCATTTGGGACTTTTTTTAATGGCAAGATTCAGCTTTGGGTGGAGTTTGTTATGACGTCATCAGCAGAATTAAACTGTATAAATCAAAAGGTTTAATAAAAAGTGTATTTTTTGACTAACCAAGAGATAACTCACTCCAGCGAAGACAGTTGTCATTCCAAAACAGTCTTTATTCTTTGAATGGGAGAAGACGTGTTTTTAAGTTTACTGTTTGGCTGTCATTGCATATGTAATGTAATTTTTAGTCTGCTGAACGTGTAAATGCTGTGTTACGATTAATTTAAATAAAGTGATCATGCATCCTGAATTTGTTTCCTGCCTTCATATCTGGGTGTTGCTTTTTATAACTGTAATTTCTCATTTGAAAGCAAGGAGACAAGAGTCAGCTTGAGCAAATGCCTAGATTTTCTCAAGCTGACTGTACAACAAAGCAATATCCTGCACAACATCAGAAACAAAGTATATTAACGCAATATTTTCAACGACGCCTTTGAGCATGGAACCAAGACAGGTATAATGAATTAGCATACTAAAGTACAGGGGGAATGATCAGAGAAATCAGAGAACAGATAAGAACAATTTAAACTGCAAGATAAAGAAAAAGAACTTTGAGGTGAGGTTACTATGGACTGTTAAGATTACTATAGTTTCTTGAAAGTTGGAATATGAGTCGGTTTGCAATGGATTAAAAGAAAAGCGCTGGTGGGTAAAAGTCGCTGTGTATGTGTGTGTGTGTGTAAATAATGAATAAAATAATGTGTGAAATATCAAATGCTTTGTGTACGGTGGATACGAAAAAATAAGACAATTCCTAATCAATACGAATTTACATAAGGAAATATAATGCAAAGTCTTATGCAATGCAAAAGCACGCTGTAGTGAGGCGCGGTACCAGGTTTTGGACACAAGGGTAGGTCAAAAATGGATTTTCAAGGTTGCAAAAGACCGAAACGTGACGCGGGATGTCGCAGTGATCCAGGTTGAGGATGGAAAAATGTTTGTAATAGAAGAGGAAAGTTAGGTGTAATAAGTATTTCAGTCAGGTTCTAAATAAAGAAAACGATCGAGAAGAGTTGGAAAAGATAGAAAGAAGAGGGTTCAGAGATGAAAATCAGTGAGAACGAAGTAAAAGAGACTGAAGCAAATGAAGAAAGCAAAAACCGCTTTATTATCAGAAATAACGTGTGAGGTGTTTCAGGCATTAGGACAAGAGGGCATCCAATGGGTTACAAAATCTAAACAGATTGGGTATGGATGAAACCATTACTGAAGCCTGGAAGGAGAGCACCATGGTACAAATATTCAAGGGAAAGGGCAACTTACTCGAGTGTGCCAACAACAGAGGCATCAAGTTGCTAGAACACGGACTGAAGGTATACCAGATGGTCCCGGATAGGAGGCTGAGGCAGGCGATCGAGTTTGATGAAATCCAGTTTAGGTTCATGCCGGGAAATGGAACGGTGGATGCGATCTTTACTCTGGGACAAAGACGAGAAGTTGCTAGAAGGAAACAAGGTGATGTATACGGCATTTATTGACTTGAAAAAAGGTTATGAAGGTCCAAGAGAAGTTTTGTACTGGTTTCTCATTAAGAGATGTGATCGAAACAATGATACGAGTGGTCCAGAGTGGTCCGGAGATTGCACTCGAGTTCAGTGTAGCGCGGGAGACAAAACCTCCCCCGTCGGTAGGACTACATCAGGGATCCTCCGTAAGTCCTTTTCTGTTTGCAGTCGTCATGGACACTATCAGTAGTACGGTCAGAGAGGGAGTACCAGGCGAGTTGTTACATCCGGACGGCCTCACCAAATTAGGAAAGTCGGAAGAAGAACTCCTAAACAAAATAGGGATGTGGCAAGTTTAATAAGAAAGCAAGGAATTCAAGGTGAATAGCAGGAAAACGAAAGTGTTAGTGTCTTCAAAGGAAAGGGACATTCAGGTGGAAGTCAAAGATCGACATGCACAGGAGATCAAACAGATTGGAACGTTTTCCTACCTGTGGTGTAGTTTGACAGTGATGTAGTTAGACTCTAAGAGTAAAGTTGAAAGTGAAAGTGTATGAGAGTGCCATACGAACAGTTCTGTTAAAAGGCATGGAAACGATAGCATTGAGTGGTCGGAGGACCGGTTACTGGAAAGGACTGGAGTGAGGAAATTAAGGTGGGTATGTGTTGTTTCCTTATTTGAGCACATTACCAACAAGGACATTGGGAAGCTTTTTAAAGTAGTCAGTATTAAAGATAAGGTAAGAAAGGCAAGGCTGAAGTGGTTGGGGCACATTCTACGGAGAGACAAAGACAACATCTTGAAGAAGGTATATCTGAGAAAGGAAGACGGAGTAGAGGTAAACAGAAGTTAGGGTGGAAAGACATAGTAGAAAGAGATTTGATGGAATTTGGTGCAAGAGCAGGAATGTGGGAAGCTCGGGTGGAGTGGAAGAGAAAAAGTCGAGCGGCTGACCCACCTTAAAGTTGAAAATGGTCGAAGGAAGAAGAATAATAGTACAAAAATCTACTGTGTATTTTATTGGTGTGTTTGATAAGCTACAGTATTTTTTTGAAGTTGACATTAGGGTAGTAAACATAACCAATCATCGTCGTCATATTAGTGTGGACTGGGGAAGGGGAGACCCAGGGAAAACCATGAAAATGGGTGCAGACAAATGTTCATTTCTTCCCAAATTATTTCTTGGATCATCTTTATACCAACTGGCATTATAGCTGATCAAATATTAGTTTATTGACTTTGAAAATAAGCATCTGGAAAGAAAAAAGTGAATAATGCAGGCATTTTCCATGTAAGCCAGTTCTGGACGGTTAATGTGTGGGTACTTAGTCTTAACGCTAATGCCCGAACATGTAAAAGTTTTTGTGTGCGTTCGTGGATACCAGTAGGCATTGGGTCTTGTTTAGTTTCGAAAAGCTACTGCCCATTTTAATTCTAGTCAAACTCGTTCAGTGGATCAACTACTATACACCAGGAGTTGTTCCTAGGTGTGTTTAAGCCAACTAGACAAGTAGTACTGCCGTAGACATAGTCTGGAGTGCAAATATGCATTTGGACACGTGAAGAAAATGATTTTGTTATGCTATACATAGATTTTTGTTTACAGCTATTGAACTGCTAGGTATCAATTGAAGTATGGTGCGTATTTGTTGGTGTAATCCGTTTTGTATCCACAGCATTGTTAACATAGAAGGAAAGAATAGACAACCAGGGTGAAGCGTTTGTGATATGATAACTGGCTTCCGGTCTTTTACGGCAAAGACCGCTGTTTACTAAGGGAAATTCTTTAGCTCTGAGTGTTACACTCTAATACTATATATATACATATATGTATAACTTCACTTTAGTTTAGTAACGCCCTTACCAATAATATGCAGCTGTTTTGCTAATGCCCAGCTAATGACAAGGACGTATCTGTGAAACAATGAAATTTTGTTAGACCTCTCTCTTTAGGTAATATCACTCTCAGATGGGTGTGGCCCATACGGTGCTGGTTTTCTGCGAATATACCTTTTAGGATTCTAATGAGCTTCTGTAAGAATCAAACAACCTCCAAGGATTTCGTATTGGTGTAATGTNACATGGTCATCGACTGATGATCCATGATTTCTGTAATTACCACCAGACCATTACTCATTCTTTGATTTCAATCGGTCACAATTTTATTACTCCGCTTTATCATTCTTCTTACCATATTTATCTTTCCATAACAATCATTCTTACTTTCTTACATTTATCTGCAAACATTTTTTTGTACGTGTGTGTTTGTGTTTCTCATTGTGTTCCCTTTTGTATTGTCCTGCTGCTTGTTTATATATGTGTCGTTTCCTTATGGCTATTAATTTAGTCTATACCATCTTTAGCTCTGAGTGTTACAGTCTAATACTATATATATATATACATATACATATATGTATAACTTCACTTTAGTTTAGTAACGCCCTAACCAATAATATGCAGCTGTTTTGCTAATGCCCAGTCTAATGACAAGGACGTATCTGTGAAACAATGAAATTTTGTTAGACCTCTCTCTTTAGGTAATATCACTCTCAGATGGGTGTGGCCCATACGGTGCTGGTTTTCTGCGAATATACCTTTTAGGATTCTAATGAGCTTCTGTAAGAATCAAACAACCTCCAAGGATTTCGTATTGGTGTAATGTCTTGTCGATATTATCTTAGAATTTATCTTTTCGTTCTCTTAGAAGAAGATTTTTTTGACGCATAACTTCGTACAATCATGGTTTTTAAAGTATCTGGATGACAATCCTGTTCTATTAAGCCAGCTCTTTACTCCCTTTCAACTAGGCTCTTTCTCTTTTTTTATTGTCTGATATGATCTATCTTCTTTCAGTTTATGCTTCCAAAATATGTCATAAGCTGGAGTCAAACAGTTTGTTTGTTTAACTTGTACGTGTAGAATGACCAACTGTTAAGAACGAGACCAATAAACCTAAGTCAGCTTATTTGAATTTGTTATCGTAATTTTCGTAGGTATGCACTGTTCAAAATACCAAGTATGGCATAGACATTGGTGAGTGGATAAGAACTGTGTTATAGTTGGATAAAACATGAAGATCTAACTGTTTTAGAGAAATCATTAAAACGTGGTATTTTATAAGGTTTGTAATCCTCGATATAATTTATTTGAACTGAAGGAGATATTTAACAGAACATTCCTTCACATGTGGTGTATCCTTCATATGTGATGTAGATTGCAATCTTATTCAAATTTTGCTAATTGCGTAACATATATCAATGGATTAAATAAGTCATCTAAAAGAAAACTAGCTTTTTTTTCTGCGATGCACTCGATACTCCTACTAATACTCAGTTGATACTAAAATCGAATATTAAATCTTGGCAACACAATTATTATAATTCAAAGGAAAAGGACCCACTGAAAATTTGCACCAAGTACAATCTGTATACTTAATTTGTCTTCAAACATTGAAGCAGCAGGAAAAAATATTTGGTTCAAGTGTGGGTAAAGTTTCTTAACTTTTCAGCATGAATATTTGTAACTTAGTGTTATCATTGAGAACATAACAAGAAGCTTTTATTCTATTGTCTTCTTTAAGAAGTGCAAGATAAAGCTCAACTACATCTCTTACATTTTCAACGGTTTCCCTTGTTCCAAATGCCCTTATGCCTAAATTTTCTTTCTCCACTGGTGGTAGTCCTGTGTTTTTTTAAATCCTTGGCAGAGATAAAATATCTGTGACCCCCTAAAATAAATAATATTCTCACCGTACAATTCTTTCTTCCATTCACATCTGCCAAGGTCGACTGCAAGGCAGCACTGTCTCAAATACCCATACTCCCAACCACGCAGAGGCATCAACACTTAAAGAATTAGCTGGGGGACTGAGAGGCTCATTCTAATTTTCTGGGTTACAAGGTACGCTACTGGTTGTGAAATGGACAAGCATGGTTAAACATTTTAGGTGTCTTACTCCAATTGTCGTCTAGACAAACTACTGTGCCGTTAACCAACAAGCAAGTAAAT
Organism: Morbakka virulenta; assembly: GCA_003991215.1. NCBI lineage: Eukaryota > Metazoa > Cnidaria > Cubozoa > Carybdeida > Carukiidae > Morbakka > Morbakka virulenta. The sequence goes on along the minus strand of RDPX01000043.1, from coordinate 3,584,642 downwards.
GTAATTTTCTGATGTCAACCAATATCTCTGTTAGATCTTTATCACATGACTATAAATTTCTTGAGTCTCTGTGCATATAAAATATATACAATCACAATCACTATTCTAATCACATTCCATACCTACCCTTTAAATATAAATTACATAATTTCAAAACCATTGACAATCACAACATATCATAAATTAATATAAGAAATAATAGACGTTGACAGCTGTTCCACCACCTCAAAAAATGAATATCAAAGAAAAAAATTAATACCAATAATTTCTGCAAAGATAAAACATTGCTTGTTAAATTGCTATAAATAAATCACTTTTGCTAAAATGATATATAGTAAAAAAAGACCAAAAGTGTTGCTTATTGGTCATCATAAGCCACCACCTTTCGAAAATCGAAAATTTTTAAAATCATTAAAATACATTAGTTTTTGGCGAGATTTCTTTATCTTAGTGCCCAACAACATCCTCCTCGTCATTACAAAAATGGCCAATAGTGTTTGGTTTACTTCTACTTTGATATCCCTCTATAATATTATTCACTGATGTCAATTAAATACTCATCTTTATCGTAACTGTCTCTAAATGCATTAGACTTTAAGGCAGCAAAGAGTACCTGATGATCCCCCGGGAAGGTGGCAGGTTAGTTTGCGACTGAATAGTGCTTTCGAATAAATATAGTGTTTCTCCGAAGTTCACATTTATTTTTAAAACATGTCATGTAACCCTGGACCAACTATTTAGCAATTCTATTTCTCCATGTCCATTCCTTGCTTCTGTCATGCTGCACTGCCATATGCTGATTTGGACTAAACGAGGGCTTGTCTGATCGAGTTGTTTTATCATCATTGGTAATTTGTCGTTCACGGAAAATATTTGTAGAAGGCCGTTGAGGTGGCTGATGTTGAGAAATTTTGGAAAGGATGTCAAGCAATTGTTGACTTAAACGCGTCTGGAGATTTGCGTCATGAAATCAATGTGTTTCTAATACCAAGAAAATCTTTTTGCGAGCAATGGCATTTCTCTATCATNTCTCCATGTCCATTCCTTGCTTCTGTCATGCTGCACTGCCATATGCTGATTTGGACTAAACGAGGGCTTGTCTGATCGAGTTGTTTTATCATCATTGGTAATTTGTCGTTCACGGAAAATATTTCTAGAAGGCCGTTGAGGTGGCTGATGTTGAGAAATTTTGGAAAGGATGTCAAGCAATTGTTGACTTAAACGCGTCTGGAGATTTGCGTCATGAAATCAATGTGTTTCTAATACCAAGAAAATCTTTTTGCGAGCAATGGCATTTCTCTATCATAAACGTAACAGTTTTAATGTCAAGTTTATGATTAAGGTTTGTCATTCAGGACCAGGAGTACTAGTAAAAGGTTGAAAACTGGAAATCAATGTCAGAAACAAGTTCTAGCATAAATATGTTCTGTCCAAAGGAATCTTTTGTTGCTTCTACTGCTTCAATTGAATTAATATGATGCAATAAGAAGAGTTGACTGTAATGAAAAACTGTTAAACACAATTAAATAATGTATTACACCATATATAAATAGATCAGAACCAACTTTTTCCCGAAGTTAATTAGGCTATCATGCGGAATCATTGGTCCTTTAAATTTGTAGGGCATAAGGTTCAAAACATAACTGGCATCGTCGAACAACTTGTTCAATTTAATTGTTCAAATCTGACTTTGTCGAAAATCATTTTGTAATAGCCGATCCCTAACTGACCTTTAGAATTTGAGTCAGAAGTTGCTTTCTGACATTGGTTGGGATAATAATGCAATTTGGTTTCAATAACAGTCCCTGTACGTACGTAATATCAAGGCAGAAATCGAGTCCTTGGTTGACTAGCCAGATAAACCTTTTTTCTAGATGCCCAAAAAATTGTGCTGCTTTTCTTATTGGAAATAACTCAGTTGGAGTGCCAGAAAATATTCACAACTCGTTTGATAGCTTGTTTAAAGTGTATTTTTAGCTTGGATTTCTAAATACCATTTTATTCTGCAACCAGTAGATAAACGTTGCTGCCCCGTCTACTACCCCAACTATTTTTAAACCGTTTGCTGCTACCTATCACAAAAATTGAAATGGTTCCCAAATGTGCCTGAGTTTTTGTCAACTGGAGAGAAAATCACTGAGAACCTTTATATGAATGCGTAAAGTGTGAATATCAATGAACAATTATTCGAGTTATGCAAGGGACGTTTTCTGACCAACAGAAAACTCTTTTACGCAAACAAAGAATTGGTTTCCAATGTGTTTTAATTTTCAAATTCCTAAAATAATTGGAGAACTCAGTGGGCTTTGACCCTTTTGACAAATAATACGTTCTAAATGATATTTACTTACTGGGTAAAACATCAAATGTTTGCTACTTTAAGAACTAAGTGCAATAGGAATATTTGAAGCCCAAAGATTGACAACATTGTTGGTAAGGAATTCACTTAAACATTGTTGGTATGGAATTCACTTAAATCTAATGAGGGTTAAATGCACTGTGATTATTTTTTAATCAAACCGTTACTAATCTCAAGTCCTGAACATAAAAGGCTGGGATCTGGGGCTTGTCTCTGTCATCGCAAGATGTCCAATAACCAACCTCTGTGGTAAAGATGAAACAATATGGCTGTCATACAATTAAAATGTATAAATAATGAATTTGGCAGGGAACTCAGCCACTCTTGCTAAAGAAATGGATAACGAAAACATATTACTTGGCAAAAATGATTGCAGACATAGGTGCATTGGTACAAATATAGGCAAACAAGCATAGCAGTTTGTGATTAACCTGGTGTACCTATTGTAGAGTAGTAAACAGAGACACTGGTGGAGATTGACTAGATATAAAATGAGAAGGAGCCAGTGAATGATTGAGAAACTTAGCAGACCTTGGATAACAGATGGTAAGCGAAGTACTAGTAAATCAAAAACGCAGTAAATGGTGAATCCATAAGAACAATTGGTGGATTATTGAGATTAAATGGATGTCAGGGAATATAACAAGAATAGCCAATGAGTAGGGAAAATAACGGACTTAGAGGTTTTTAGTTTTTATAAAACCAAACTCAAAGAGGACAATTAAGGGAGTAACTTATATCTTCCTTTATCGGAAGAGTATATTCAGATGGTACAGGCATACATAATATCTAAAAAAAATTGCAATGTTACACAAAGGGTGGGTTCAAGCTTTCTATTAGTGAACTATTTACATATCAATAAAATAACATTTTGGAGCACAAGTTCTAATACTTTTCTAATTTAATAAAATTGCAACAGTAACACAAAACAGATTACATGAGTACGAAAAGAGTCATACTTGTATTGCACCCAAAGACATATTATACTTAATAGTAGAATAAAATAAAATACGGATAACGACCAGCAATGTTCTATTGTTCTATTCCTGAACAGACTATTGAAAAGCTATTGACGTTTAACTAAAGTATAACTATATAAATGTACACACATAGATATCCCCTTAGGGGAAATCACAGATAAGGTAATCTCTTTCAGGAACAGAAAGCACCGTACATAGACATATTCTGTTACCTTTCACATGTCCGCCTCTTTTAATTAGAAAGCTTCTCTAATATCTGTTGACAATGTACTTTAGTTTTTAGAGCGATTTTCTCTTACCTATTGTTCATTGTCATTAATTAGTACACTAACTACGAAGCGCAGCTATAAGTAGCTTGCCTTGTAACACTATCTAAATTGACGGAATATGGGTAAACAGAATTGTATATTAGGATTTAGTGTTTGAATACCTAAAGTATTTTTTCTATTAAGACTAATTTGGAGTTAAGAAATTTTTAAAAATTCTCCTTTATACTAAAATTTAAAATGTAAGAAGATGACCGAAAAAGTCCTTTTCACAGTTGAGCACATAATACAATTACCTACTTCATTTATTGACTTAAGCGGTTAGTGGGGTAAAAAAGAACCTTGAGCAAAGTGTTACTCCTCATAAGGTTTCAAATCAGTAGGAATGTAAACTTCTGTCACTTTATCTGATACGTTCATTGCAGACTTTGTAGACCCACAACCTCTAAGAAATACCAAATCGTAATTGGAAAGGCCGACACATATTTTTTGACCATCTGGACAAATGTAAGAAAATCTGATGTCTTCTTCCGGAAGAAAGCTCCCTACTAAGCAAATGTTTCCGTTCTCAACATCTGCAAGGTCCCAGAGTTGAATTGATGCTGGAGAATTTTCAACTGAATGGCCCGAACAGAATAACCGACGGCTGTCGTTTGAAAGTCTTAATGTGTTCGCATAAGCAGCATCTGCACATGCTAACACATCGCCACTTAAATAATTCCATATGACAATACGATATACACTAACATCTTCATTTTTTATAGTGACGTTACAGCTGCAACAAGCAATAAGGAAAGGAGCAGATGACGAGATTGATACTGTCATACAATTTACTGTTACACTCGTTTCTTCTGTTTTTGTACCCGTTGCATATGTCAAATCTCTGATCTTTTCTCCTGATGACGTATTGATCACTTCTATAAGATCTGCACTCTAAATGACAAATTAAAACACAATTAAGTATCATTTATTGTATCATAGCTCTTATGTACTACTGTAGTAAATTCTACAAAAACCTGACTGCTGAAGGCTGACGAAGCTGGTGTCAATTTGTACATATTATAATGCAGTTTATCTCACCACCATTTATACTAATTTCCACCAACAATGTGTAAAACAAAATGGGTCACTAATAACCGTGTAACTCATAGTATATTTCTTATTTATTCTATTTATTACCATCTTAAGTTCTGCTGACATAAAGAAAAAAGCACGTATAAGTCTGAAGGAGATATTATCATTTTCTGGACAGAACAGTATCTTTTTTCTTGCTAAAATGTTTACTAATGTTTACATTTTTCACCCTTGTACTCTGTCCTATCTGTGAACTGTTGTCCGCATTCAGTACCTCAAACTGCAATCAGTGTCTTCCAGAAACTTTCCAAAGAAAAATATGTTTGTACCCAATTGTGGATTAAAAATTTACCCTCTTCAGTTTAAAAATAAAAAAAAAGATTCATAATGATATAAGAAGTTTCAAAAGTAATTTTTTACAAATATATTACTTCACATTATGCTCTGCAGCACAAAATTTCAATGATTTCAAAGGAAAAGCAATAAAACTTATCAATTTTGAGGCATGCCCATCTTAAAAAGATGAGAAGACGGAAAAGCTTAAGAGGAGAAAAAAATCTGACATCAAAAGGTATACATTGGCACCAAATGAGTAAAGAATCCGACATACACAGTGCATTTCAAACGGAAAAGGCATGATATTTTTACTTCAACTAAAAAAGGATGGCTAATTTTTATTACGTACAAATAGAATGACTGTTTTTCAAAGTCCTTTTATTGTATCAAGTAAAGTAATGTGGGTTATCAACATATTTTTAAGAAATGTAAATGGCGAGAATGTTTTTTCCCTGACTTCCATAGCTTTGAAATACAGATTGAAAAAAAGCTCAATATCGCTGGCAGTGTTGTAGGTTATGCTCGCAACTTCCATCCAGAGTATTTCTTTAGGTAAGACCAGAAGTCAGATAGTAAGGAAAGAAACTGTGAGCTTATTTCTGTTTAGAGTTTGATATTTCCTGAAAAAAAAACTATATTATCTAGTTCTTACATAGAAATAAGAATTGTCAATCATAAAACACTTTCCTGGCGGGAAGGGAAACAACTTGTTTTGATTATTTCTTGTCATTGAGAAACATGTTGGCTTTCCCCCTCTTTTCAGGAAACATTTCACACAGGACGTGCAGGTCTCTACTATGTTCTCTGAATTCTTTTTGAAACACCTGAAGACACAACATTGACTCTGTCTACTTGATTCCTGACCTTGATTTATACTCATTTTCTATACTTGATCAAACTCATTTTCTGTACTACATTACCACCGATACCCTGGATCGGTGGTAATGTAGGCAGCTAGTATCTGGTGTTCTCGGTGTTAAGAAGTATGGCAAAATGCTGTCTTTGATGTCGTTACCTTAACACATGATCTTTCTATTTCTACTTTTAAAAAGTGGTAGTCTGACAATATCCTCTGATCTCCTCTACCTGGCTTTCGCCAGTCGGTAGATTATCTTTGAGCCAGATGCTCTACTCTTTCAATGAGGTATTCCTTAACCCATGGCAAATCGTTACATCTCTCAGGCATTGGTGCTACATTGTAAGAGCCCCAAAAGTAAGCAATTAAATTTTGAACGGACAGAGCTGAACTAAACAAGAAACATTAAAATGCACATGTGGATGAAAAATTATTTTCCCAGTGAAGTTGTAAGAATTCATAAAGGGCTGTAATAAGCGTCTCAAGAGTAGTAACAAGAAACAATTTCCTGCTCAATACGATTTTATTCATACAGAAAGCGAAACTATGAGCTGTGATGCATTTATTACACATTACTTAATGTAACGTTTAATAAAATGAGTGCTGAGGGCTTAACTGTTCTTTTCAAAATATACACAAAGCAAAGTTTATTATTAGGAAGTGTGGTTATCTCATCTCATCATATTCAAATAGATGTGAAAGTAAAGACCTGAAGAAAATCTGTCTATCCCCTAGTTTCAAACAACGTAGAAACAAGCTTACTAGGAGTACAATTGCTTCTTTTTTACATAAACATTTTGTTGAATACTCCTTTTAACCGTCTGTAAATATTTCTCCAAGAAGATGAACCTGCATTAAATTTTAAGAGGAGGTATAGAATTAGAACAATTTCTCTCATTATTCTCTGATAACATTTTGTCTGTTTCTTTGGTGTTAAAGACGATCAAGATCATGGATACATGTTTACAAAGCATGGTGTTTTAAGTGGGTTAATAATAAGATTTGATGGGTTCTAGGCTTTTATAGAGCCATGTTTTAAGTGCGGAGCTACTAATACCTGGCATCATTATCTCAGATACTCTACCTTTAAAAGTAACAGCAAAGGGAAAAGTCAGCAACTTTCAAGGAGGGTACCCAAATAGGTCAAAAAGGAATGGAAATAATCCACATTTACATCTCTTTACGGTTTTTAGCTAAAAGTTGTCTTATAGCTCTTGTGGTAATCTATGTATCCCTGAGTTATAATTCTTTTGTTACGTATTCAAATTAATTCAAAATTCGTCGTTAGTTTCAATTAGAATACCTTGGTCGAGGTTTGTCTGTTCATTTGACGGTAATAGTTTTGACTTTTTGAAAGGAGAATGTTAGACATGAGTCTGCCAGGGAGGAGAAAGAGAGGAAGACCAAGGATACGCTACATGGATGTAATAATAGAGTACATGAGGGGGGTAGGAGTGAGAAGGGAAGATGCTGCCGACCGCAGCAAATGGAGGCGTATGATTCGCTGTGGTGACACCTAACAGGTAACAGCCGAAAGATAAAGAAGAATTTTGACGTTTTGAAAACTGGAATATTACAGAGTTAAACGGCTGTAAAGAGAAAAAAGGAGTACAGCAATTAGGTGAGACAGAAGGTGACTTTGGAGGATTGATAGATGAAGAAATTCAAGAAATCTAGTCTACGTGTCATTTTTTGTTTTGCAACATTTGGAAAAGTATTCTTACCATGCCATAGTAACTACAATTAACATACTTCCATTAGTTTGTTCGCGGAAGTAATCAAAATGTTTTGTCAAAAAAAGAAAAAATAAGATATCAAACGGAATTCAACTTCACGTCATTTGCTTTTCACTGGGTAAAACGTTTCTTTGTCACATGTATTCAACGATAACTTTTTCGAATCTCTTTTTCTCTTGAAGCTTATGTTGCCTAAAAAAAAGAAAGGAGTGTTTGCAAAATAGTCTTACCTGAGGTACAGAAAATACTAGCTTCCCATCCCATGAAATCTGTCGCACAGCCTCATTTAGATCCAATTTGGCACCTTCTTCTTCATATATTACAGTTTTGTGGCTTTGGATGTTATAAAATAGTAGAGGTACGCACATAATTTTAAAACCAGAGCTGTCCAAGGAGATTACAATTGTAGATCCATCTTTGCTTATCCAAAAAGAATTGATTTTTTGATTCAATTCTGTTTTTATACAGTGTGATAACTTTCCTGTTTCCATATCCCAGACATTAATCTTCGTTTGGTCTTCATTCAAAGATAGGATTTTAAAGTCTTTTAACAGTCCCCATGACATAGTGTAAGGTGTTGGTATTATTATACTTGTGTAGCCTTCAATAACCGATTCTGTGATCCCTATTAAAACAGAAATCAAAATAGTCATAATAATACACTCTATTTGTAAACACTTCGTTCACAAAATATTTATTTGTTTCATTTGTTGTGCGTCTCGTATTTGATAATGATTTGATATACTCAGAAACAATAGCTTTAAAAGGAAAAATAAAAGCTGTCTTTCATTAGATGATGGCAAGGGATAACCATGGGCAAAAACAAAATATTTCCCCAAAATATAATAAACCTCTGTTTTTCCATTATCAGGCAATCATCTTCATATTTCACAAATACAGTTTTTTTCTTTCAACACCAATCTTTCCAGTTCCTGGGCTGTGGCGCTGCCCTTCAAAGGGCCTTTGTTATGGTGGTGAGAAATACCTTGCCCTTATCTAAGCCAACCAATGGGTTTTTGTTAAGTTTGAAGGCTTCTGACTCCTCAGAAGATGAAGTCCAAATAGTTGCTGCATGTATATTTATAGAAAGTAATACAATTTGAAATTAACTCCTGTGGCCATATCGTCTGAAAACAAACAAACATCTCAAAATTGGTGTGTCTTGATTGAACAGGAAAGAGCATTGTATTAATGTTAACATGTATTAATTGAACATCAGTTCAACTATGCAACTCAGGTGTAACAGGACTGTTGATTAGAGGAACAGTTGTAGAATTAGAGAAAGTACAAGTAGGCGAATCATCAGATCAGTAACATGGTAAACTTTATCACATCACCATGATGATATTCTCTGACAACTGTAACACGCTAATTTCAGGCAATTGATTTCAAAAAGGCATACCGACGGCTGAAAAATGCTTTTACAAAACTAATCGGTCTTTCTAGACTTCCTGATTAACCTGATGGGTGGTAAAATATATTGGTACGAAGTTCTTATCAAGCTTTTACCTTCCCTTTCAATAGCTTCTCTTCCTATTGAAATCTCATCATCCATACTATGACAGAAAGTGACAAAACAAATAATGAAAAAGTTATTATTCATATTGTTTACAAATAAAGCAAGTACTTGGCGGAAAGCTGTTCCTCCTACCTTTTACATAATTAACGAGTAATATCTTCCTTGCATAATGATCAAATATCAACATCCTCTCTTCACCAATACATATTAACCTAACAGGATGACAGTCCTTCAAATGAATCCTTCTTATTTTTGAACCAGTTTTTAAATCCCAAACATCTACTCCTAAGCCCATGGGGGGTAGAGTAATACCAATATCATAGTTGTCTTTTGAAATTTCCATGTCCATTTGTCCTACGATTAAAAATATTCAAATTTAAAAATGGTCACTTTTTGTATCTAATTCCACGCATTTAAAAGGCGTACAGACATAAAATCTCATGGACTTTTGGGTGCCATCTTGCTTCAAGGCATACTCAGCAGATCCAAGTAAATCCAGAAGTTTACGGTAGCCACTATCCCCTATGCAATTAGGCTAGAAGGAGAGGGTCTTGAGAGATCTTTTGAATGGGATCCAACGTGCAATAAATAAAACAACTTGAGGTATTGCTAAACAGTATGGCATTCCTGCATCGTTAAGAAATGGTATAGAGCTAACACAACTACAAGAACGATACTGAAACCATATGAAAATTAAATGCTACCAAAATAAATGCAACTTAAAGCAAAGCGTGAATATCGAATAAACACAATATTGAAATAAACATCGATGCAATTGCAAAACGTTTGCCATTAATACAAGATCAAGCAAATACATGAATTAAACCGTAAATACAACAATGTAGTTCCAACTGAGTGGGTCAAATATCCCGTTGTTAAACTTTGTAAACACGAAATGAAGAGCATTACGCGTAACTTAGATTGCAGTGGTTGTGGAAAAATTGTGTTTCTATTGAAAAAAAGCGATAAAAGTTGAGGTACAAACCCAACTTTGCGTCCATGCTTAGTGGTGTATGGCAACACATAAAAGATGGGTAGCAAAATTGCCGCCCGAAATCTTTTGGATTCCAGCAAGAACAGATCAGTAGTTCAACGCCAACAATTCATTATACATATATAGGGGAAATTAATGCTTTATTCTGTCGGTCATTGATTGTTGTTTAACTCGTATTTCAAGCAAAATCCATCGAAATGTGCTTTGTTTATTAGTAGTTGCTATCATTAGCGAAGTAATATTGTATCATCAGCATTAACAATTTTCAGAGAAGTCTTCAACCAGCAGTCATGGCAGCTTCACAAGAGTTCTTTTAGACCTTCCTTATCCTCCACCAGTTTTGTCACATCCACCAGAGTCAGTTAAGTCCATTGCATTGTCAGAGAAAAGCACCTTCGGTCTTCATTTTTTTTCTTGTCGTATGATCTTAAGACGTATGATGTATAACTCCTTAAATATACATTAAAAGTAAATACTATTACTATGTTGTGTTTATATCTTTCGTCAATATAATTTATAGGTCTAAATTTAAAAAATACAAATCGACAAAACATAGCTGATACCTTTCCCTACATACTGTAAAGATCTCTCATATTCAGATAAATGTTTGTTGCCTCCCTCTTCGTATTCTAAGGCTTCTAGATCATAGACATCCAATGCATGATATTCATGAGGAGTTAGCAGCATGCGGCGGCCATCGCATACTTGAGCCTCTCTGAATGATCTTCCCTGGTACCCCTTAAGAAAAATAATTCAATCAATCCTGATTATCAGTGTGATTGACCTCTACATTTCAAACTAAATGTATCAACCTGGGCAATATAAATTCAGATGTTTACTGTAGGAGTTAAAATTATCAATTCTAAGTCCACATAAGGATTTATTGCCTAAACACTTTTCCCTCTATAAATCCAGGACCTTTTACAGGTTTGTAACAGTTTTACAGTTTAACAAACTTTAGGTTAACGCTTGCCGTTATTGTGGGTATTTCTTTCACGTTTCGAAATGAATTTTGACAGGTAGATCAAACTTTAGACAACTACAAAGATCACACGTCAGAGTGCTTTGTAATGTAAAAGCTATCTTTCTACCAACAAACACCATTTCTGCTACACTCTGTGGATCAAGTTACTATCAATCATTTAAAAAAAGTCATTGCTTACGTTTTTAAGCCAGGGGAACCGTCCAGTCTTTATTAAGAGCATTATTAATCAAAGCTTAACACTTACTTGCTCCAAATGTATGATGTAACTAAGGCGGCAAACATCAAGGTAAGAAAAATGCTACAGAGTCGACATTATGTAACGCAAGAGTATTGATGAGGATGCTCTCTCTAAAAAGTTCGATGATGACGTAGACCAAGTTAGACTGGTTGGAAGAAGAAATTAGTAGTGGTATCCTCTCTTTACATAACACCAAGTTTTAGCAATGACACCAATGATGGTAAGTATAGCCATACTAAAAGAGCACAATAATGGAGAAGGGGGGCACTTTTTGTTAGTGATGCTCGATAACAATCTAAATAAGGAATCCCAACTTCCTTGTTTTGTTAATGGAGCTGATAGAAAATTTCTTCAAAAATCTTTCTCTGTATAGTGAGATGAGTGGAAATTACAAACAAAACTTTTTTCAAGATTGATAATATTGGAAGATCTTGCCGTATTTGGAAAATAAATAATCTAACAGTAATTTTTTTCACTTAGAAAGAAATACAGATTGCACTTTTCAGGTAAAAATTTGTTGAATCTAAAAAAATACCAAGCAGATAAAACTTGCACCTTTGAAATTTGTGCTATGTTGAAGACTTACTACACAGAACTTCATGGCAAGTCACATGGGAGTTCCACACAGCAAATGTTGATTACACATATAAATGCTTACTTGTCTAAGAGCAACACGTTCTTTCCCAGTGTTAAGATTCCAAAATATTATCTGATACATAGCTGGCCATAGTAATTCAGTACCATTTGGTGTCTCTGCAACAGACACAAATTCCGCTTGCAATGACATTTGCTTGTATTTACTCTCAAACGTGTGAGTAACAGTCCACGAAAGACAGTCATATACGATAAGGTAAACATCATCCTTGTTTTCATTTGTAGCAAGGGTTGCCAAAAGGTCTCCTTTAGGTGTAAAACTAGCAGTCATGATAGGCTTTGGCGATTCAATTATTTCTTTGTATTCTGGATCATCAAACTTTCTAACAAAAAGTTTATTTTCATCCCCACGGGTGTATGCAAAAAAATTATTCCCACTGATGATAAAGTCTGGTTTTCCATCTTTATTCTCTACTGTGTGATACTCTTCAACTCTTTTCTTGACCTGTATAAGAAATACATGGAGAAATATGATTTTTTGAGAAAAACTCATTAAAAATTAATATTAGGAATTCCATTGTTAGGTAAAATAAACTGTTTTGCTTTGGACGAACTTCTAAAATAAATGATAAAACATACAAAGTAAGTAACATGATTATAAACAAAAACGATAGTCCCATCACCATACTGTTATATTATTTCAAAAATTGAACTACTACAAAATCTTTCATTAGGATAATAATACATTTTGGTATCTTTCCTATCTGCTCTTTAAAGGCTTTTACGGTCTGCCAAATTCAGCTTTTCGTTGCATAAGGTGGGCAGCTAGAGGAAAGAGTACTTGGTTTATTCCACTTCAGGTGCTGCGCTGCCTGATGTGAAATCTATGGTATTTGAAGATATGTGCTTCAGAGAATACGGGATAGTGCACTTTCATTCTTATTGATTTTGATTGGTATAAACTAATTAATTTCAAATCCAAATCGTCAAGTGCACACGTGCGCACACCCACGGTGAGCACAACCTTGCCTTCAGTACCAATAACTGGTATCTTCGTACGTGTCTTGCATAAACCACTTAGTACTTTCACTCTACTATATTATCCAAAGAAATTTCCAATACAAAAATCTAAATATTAGCAATTTGATTATTAGCTACTGATGACATAAAAATTGACCCTTTGCTCATATGTCGAAAGTTGAATATGTAAATGCCGATAGTTCTGAATAGATTTCATGTGGCATAGTCCTTTCTAGTTCTGCGAATCAAATCCAGTTCCCAGTTTTAGGACTCGGAGAAAGTTAATCATTGACAAAATGTTGGCTTTCATGGCATCTGAAGAAATACAGTTGAACCTTTATTATACCAACAAGAGGGTCGGGAAGCAATTTGTTCGGATAACTGATTATCCGTAAAGAAGCGACACATTAGTCGATATAAATGTACACGTATTTAAGTTACAACACACGTTTATTAAATATTTACCCGGACCGGAAGATCTTGTTCGAATAATCCGAAATTCGGATAATCGGTGTTTTGTTAGTCGAAGTTCAACTGTATCTGTATTTTTTTTTCTATATTAAAGTTATTTGAAAATAACATAAGAACGTAGCTGAGGAGCCGTGGGTTAATGGTTAGTGCACTGTACAGTAACCAAGAGTTCCAGGTTCGATTTCCCGAGCTGTCGAGGATTTGGAACTTTGCGAAAAGAAAAAGCCATTGGTTGGCGTCAGGAAGGGCATCCGGCCAAGAAATTCCTCACTGCCAAATCAAAGTCCCTGTAAAGGGCACCGTCTGAGCCCCAATTGCTGGGGGAAAATGACGTTAAAAAAAAAGAACGTAGCTACTAATGAAGAACCAAATAATAATAAATGCATTTCTTATTCTGGACATTGCAGGAAAACTTTCTCTTTTCCTGCAGTGTCCAGTAGTGTGTCAGAATTTCTCTACTCATTGCCAGGTTTCTTGTCTTAAAAAACTGAATCTTTTTGAATGATGGTTGAAAACGAGTAATAAAAATGCTGCGTTTTTGCAGCTTTGGACTTTACATTTTAAGTCGTTAATCTCTTAAAGTACCTTCCAGCATACACTTACCAATATCTGTCCTGATGCTTCGAATACTATTATATGTTCCCTCCCACAATATGCTAAAAAATTCTGGTCACCAGAGATTGCAAATATTCTTCCACTGTAGTCATCCATTTCGTCATCGTGGAAGAGGTTTTCTTCAGTGTTTATATCAACACATCGAAATCCGGTTGAACCACACAAAGCTAAACACTTGTCACTGCTATAAAAGCCTATAGTACTATACTCTTCTTCTATATCAATCGACTTAATTAGTTCGCCGGTTGTCATATCCCAGAGTCTAAAGAGAAGACAAATACATAGCAAGGGATGAAATATTTGGGGGAAAAAATTGAAAAAAATGAAAAGTAGCACCTTGCTTTAATGTAGTTGAAAGAATCCCAAACTAAATGTTCATATATTAAGGCTCTGTATTCAATTAGTGCAGAAATATTGTGAAAAATTCTTAAAACATACGGTTTAAAATAATATCAAAAGGTAATTCAAAAAATATGTTGTACTGACATAGTAATGACATAGTTTTTATATACCTAGACATTTCTCAAAACGAGAAATGACTTCTGATAGATTTGATATTGGATAAGTAAAAATTTTGGTCCAATTAAAAAATGCCGACATTATTATTTGTGTATGCAATAAAAATCTAATGCAATTTGTATTGAAACCATATAAAAATACAATAAAAAAACCCAAACCTATACTGGTACATTTCTCACAAATATGAAAAGGTTCAATTCTTTTAAAATGGGAAAGGTATAGCCTCCCACGATTTCTTAAACTTTAAAAAGTACTAGCTTGCATAGTACTTGCATAGTTTGCAAAGTTTGCATAGCTAGTATAGTTAAAAGGAAAACGATTGTCGTTAAGTTTTATCATTACTGATATGAACAAAAAATGAAAGATAAATTTCAAGCTAAAGAAATTTCAAAATTCTCCTGCTGGCTGGAAAAAAAAATGTTATAGATGTGATATCATCAAATGCAACAACTAAAGTGACGTGCCCATTTATTGGATTGTGTAAGAAACGACATATTCTCTAAAATTATGTGACAATTTTGAAAAACGGGTGTTTGATGTGAACGTATAGTGCCATATTGGGACGTGAAAGATATCAAATTAGATTGGTGAATTTTTTTCGTAAGTCCAGAAATCACCAAATTAGATCTGATGAAAAAAAACCAACTCCAAATGTAAAATTTCATACATGCTTAAAAAGAGATAAAAATGTGACGAACATAGGTTGAACCAAACTGGGCTCGTGTCAGTCCCTATTGTTTTAATGACCATCTGCTTGACCAATGTTTGGCCCCAAATTCTTAACTAACTTATTTTTTAAATCAAATCTCCGGCATCTTTAAGCCAAAGAACGTTGTATATAGTACGTATTGCGGATTAGGAAGAAAAGTAAATTTTAAACATGTAAAGTTAACTTCAAAATATTGGTAATGTTGGGGAAAAGATTTGNTACTCTTCTTCTATATCAATCGACTTAATTAGTTCGCCGGTTGTCATATCCCAGAGTCTAAAGAGAAGACAAATACATAGCAAGGGATGAAATATTTGGGGGAAAAAATTGAAAAAAATGAAAAGTAGCACCTTGCTTTAATGTAGTTGAAAGAATCCCAAACTAAATGTTCATATATTAAGGCTCTGTATTCAATTAGTGCAGAAATATTGTGAAAAATTCTTAAAACATACGGTTTAAAATAATATCAAAAGGTAATTCAAAAAATATGTTGTACTGACATAGTAATGACATAGTTTTTATATACCTAGACATTTCTCAAAACGAGAAATGACTTCTGATAGATTTGATATTGGATAAGTAAAAATTTTGGTCCAATTAAAAAATGCCGACATTATTATTTGTGTATGCAATAAAAATCTAATGCAATTTGTATTGAAACCATATAAAAATACAATAAAAAAACCCAAACCTATACTGGTACATTTCTCACAAATATGAAAAGGTTCAATTCTTTTAAAATGGGAAAGGTATAGCCTCCCACGATTTCTTAAACTTTAAAAAGTACTAGCTTGCATAGTACTTGCATAGTTTGCAAAGTTTGCATAGCTAGTATAGTTAAAAGGAAAACGATTGTCGTTAAGTTTTATCATTACTGATATGAACAAAAAATGAAAGATAAATTTCAAGCTAAAGAAATTTCAAAATTCTCCTGCTGGCTGGAAAAAAAAATGTTATAGATGTGATATCATCAAATGCAACAACTAAAGTGACGTGCCCATTTATTGGATTGTGTAAGAAACGACATATTCTCTAAAATTATGTGACAATTTTGAAAAACGGGTGTTTGATGTGAACGTATAGTGCCATATTGGGACGTGAAAGATATCAAATTAGATTGGTGAATTTTTTTCGTAAGTCCAGAAATCACCAAATTAGATCTGATGAAAAAAAACCAACTCCAAATGTAAAATTTCATACATGCTTAAAAAGAGATAAAAATGTGACGAACATAGGTTGAACCAAACTGGGCTCGTGTCAGTCCCTATTGTTTTAATGACCATCTGCTTGACCAATGTTTGGCCCCAAATTCTTAACTAACTTATTTTTTAAATCAAATCTCCGGCATCTTTAAGCCAAAGAACGTTGTATATAGTACGTATTGCGGATTAGGAAGAAAAGTAAATTTTAAACATGTAAAGTTAACTTCAAAATATTGGTAATGTTGGGGAAAAGATTTGGTTTATGATAGCTTGACTTATTTATTTACTTACTTACTTACTTACTTACTTACTTACTTACTTAAAAAACAAAACCTTCCTTAAGTTCTAATTAAAATATTTTTTGTATCTTGAAGTCAGATATAACCTGAAATGCATCCTGCTGTAGGCCAGTTAGTATTTACTCGTAATTTGTGAATCGTGAATTTGTAACTTGTAACTCTCAAAGCATAGGAAGTCTTTGAGCCCAATGTAGTTTGAATCGGTAATCAGTTTTCTTCTAATATGATACTTTTTATGTAGGAGTAATCTTGTCTCTGTGTTTGAGACCGATTACTTTTTTGAATTGTATAAATGCTACAGTAAAATGAAATATATATATGAAGCTTACTTACTTGTTTTTGAAAATACTTACCGTTTGTATCTCTTGTATTTCTACAGAATTGGTCAGTCCGAAAAGCAAACTAGTGAGTAAGACACGCTGTCCTTGCAGTAAGATGCAAGCGACTTAATTGGTGTGGCCCAGTACAGATGTTACAATAAGCTATGCAAGCTTCAGTAACTTACTTACGTATTTTCTTGCTTACTTACTTGCTTCCTTCCTTCCTTACCTACTTACTTACAAATAAGAACATTAAAGAAAGTACCACACGAACAAGCCAGATTTACTGGTATGGGTTAATACTAATAAAACATGTTCGATTATAGAGGTAAGGTGTTCAGTAAACACCGATATCAGCAGCAAAGATCAGGAGAAACTCAACAATTACGGCCCCCTAGTTCGTAATAAGCTAATCATGTACCAATCTTTAAAGTTTGAAATGATACCGGTCATCGTGGGGTCACTTGTAAACGTGCGAAAGTGCCTTAGAGATTACTTACAAACCTGGGGTTTGATGAAAAAGATATTAATATCCCCATTAATAAAATGCAAGTGATTGTTACGCGTGGTACAGTGAAAATTTGCAAAACTTTTTTACGTTTTAAAATAAAAATTGTATTCGCAGTTTCAAATATTTGACAGTAGGGGCAAGAATTAGTGATTATCTACACAAATCGAATTGCTTAACTTCAATTACTTTACGTAATAAGTTTTACTGTATTTTATTTTCAATTGTTTTATTTTTGTAAATCTTATTTTCTTGATGGAAACCGATTATTTTCTACTTGCAAATGCTTGGAAGAAATAAATTATATTAAAGCTAACTTACTTACTTGCTTACCTATTTACTTTACTTACTTACTTACTTACTTACTAACTTACTTACTTACATTAAGTGGAAATGGGTCGATTCTTCTTCCTGCACTGTTAAATATTTTTTCCGTCCTGGATATTTTTTGGCACCAGACGCCTTACTACATTGATTTCTGTGGAGACTTATACTTTTTCCACTCGAGATATGAGTGCTGGGCTCAAGGTCAGCCCTCCTCTTTCCTAAGAAAGGGGTATGGTGCCGCTCCGTTCCGGGAACTACTACCTGGAAGGGTTTTCGGAAAGCTAGATTTCAGACCTTCTGCTTTCTATGTGTGACGTTTCAAGATATATTTCACTTACATCAGGTTACTATAAGTGATTTGGTACTACCATTTAATATGTTTTACAGTGAGGATGTCAGTGGTGACAGGGCCGAGCTGTTTTGAAAGGTGCTCCAGGAAATGGAATGCTTTTTTCAAATTTTTCTTTCCCTATAGCACAGCAATCATATCAACAGTACACCTTACATCAGCCAGAAATGTGGATTCAACCACTGGAGAAAGGAACACATTAAACACATCATCGGTATGACTCCAGTCGTCAAAATAATTCCATTCCTGCTGCTATGATTCCTGTGATCCGCACAATAAAATTGAAAGAACCAGCTCTACCAAATCACTTAGAGTAGTCTAAGAATGCGAAAAAAATATCTCTTAAAACATGGCTTTTGAAAAATCAAGACTAACGACATTACAAAGATTATATATTCATGGTTTACACGAGTCCACACGTTCAAGAATTTGATAGGCTCAGACTTTTTCTTTCAGGATTTCAGGCCCCTTGATTATTGTCTATTTCCCGAGTTATGCCCCCCTACTGCATCAGAGTAGTAACAAGCTAATGGTAATTTAGCATAAGAGAGTCTTAATCAATCATAATAGTGTACCTCCGAGTATTATAGGACGATTGTTTTCTTTACGGAACAGAAAAGTTAAAGTTCTCGCCTATGTTATATTTCATCACTCGTTAATTGAACAAAACGTAATTAGTAGAATAATAAGAATTCAAACTAAACTACATTCATTGATATTTAAATTTCAAGAAATTATCATTATTGTAGTTTACACATTTAAACATACCTAGGAAAAAACCCTTTAAAATGGGCACTTACTTTAATATGTTGTCCCAAGCCGACGTCGCAGCTCTACTTCCATCTTTGCTTAAACAAGCAGTGCCAATTGAACCAAGGTGACCAGCCAGGGTATACATAAGTGGGCCTCCAGGTTTAGAAAAGCAGGTTAATGATGGATAAAGACAAGGTATGTCTGAATCTTTAACCTGTTCTAAGAGTGAGATTATAGTTGGTTGTTTCCTATCACTCAGACGAGCAACGAGTTGAGCTCCAAGCTGAAAAGTATCATGAATCATAGCTCTCCCTGAAATCTGTATGCAATCGCTGACCAGAGTAATATCTTGTTCTTCTGGAAAAGCAGAGGATGCCTCTTGAAACATAGCAAGTAAGGCATGATAGTTTGTACCTCTCAGTTTTGCCAGAAGAAATTCAAAATTAAAAAGAACTTCCTTTTTAAGACATTCTAAGTTTTTGTTTCTTATTAAATGGTGAGGCAATTCATTCAGTTTTCTAAGGTTATAGACTACTGTATCCTCCTTATTTTTTGCATATATATTTGGTTGCAATGGAACTATCCGGTCTTTTTTATTTTTCTCTCCAGACTTGTCTATAAAAGGTTTCTCATTCTTGGCCCATACACCAAGGAAGTAATCACTAAGGATTTGATAAAGCGTATTGGAAAGATCTGATGTCAAATAGCGTTCAGTTGCAGTTTTGTTGAATTGTCTATGATACCAACGATTGACTAGCACTCCGTCTGATCCCCTATAAATGATATAACTTTCAAGATCTGAGCGTATTCGAACCCAAAGTAAAGGTGGGATTCGCCGAACAGGTGGTGTCCAGTACTGGTATACATCATTCAAAACATCATCATCAAGGGAAAGTAAATCATCCATTTCTGTGTCCGAGAGACCATTTTTAGATGCTGTAATATATCCAAGTGCATGGCTTCCTAAAATTTTACCATGTAATCTTTCTATACGGTCAAACAACTGGTTAATAGCTGCCTTAATAGTGACCTGCAGCCTCATTTCCGATTGTTGTGTGTAGGACCTCCACCTAACCGCTTCGTCAAAAGACAATTTCAGGAACAAAGGCAAAGGACTTTCCTTAAACGTATCGAGGACTAGTTTCATTTGAGTTGGAGTAAGAGTGCGTTGAGTATTCTGAAGCCACGCATTTATGATTTCTTGTACCGTTGAATCTGGTAATTTTGGGACTTCGAGGTACGTTATCTCATCCATTGGAAAGCGAGCCTGTTAAAATTTGATAAGAAATAATGTTAACACACCTTGCCAATAGAACTTTAAAGTAATCATGTATTATATTTATAATTATACCTAAATCTAATATCGCACTAAATATAAAAAAATACTGATGCTTAGGTAAAGTAAATCTAAACGACTTTAGCAGTTAAATGTCAAACTTTTAAAATTCTTCAAACTTTCCAGGCTTTGAAAAATTTAGGCTATTATTTATTTCATATTTAATCTTCTTGTTACAAATATTGCTCTTTTTCATTTTTTATCGTTTCTCTTTGTACATTTAGATTTAATATTTTGCTTTCAGTGAGTACTTATGATTAAAAATAAATTGCACCATAAGGAGCTATATTAATTGCCTTCTTTTCCTAAGACTGGTTTGATTACATAAAGTTATGACACTTTTGAAAACTAATACCAATTTGTTACTACATAAAGGTTAAAATATATCTTAATTTTCTGATGTCTACTGGTTAATTAATAGTTTTAAAGCCGTGGCCATTTACTGTTTTTAAAAAATCCAACGAGCACCTGGAAATCTATAGAACAATTTATGGGAAAGATTGGAAAGATTTCAGAAAATTTTCACATCGCTATTTTATTTAGCATATCTTCCCTCCTTCAGCTTACACAAAGCACAAGAAATTGGAATCCACAGACTTGCTCGCAATTCTCAGTTATACTCATTGGTCATCCCCTTACCCACGTCCCTCTAAATAACTGGAAACTAAAAGTTAACTGTTAGCAAAGCAAAAATTATTCCTTGTTTAACCAACGATATAAGACAGATCGTAACACTAATGGCAATGAATCAACAAAAAATTGTACTCTCCCAAAGCTTTCCAGTAAATGTTCTACTACTGATAATATCAAAAAGCTTTTAGTGTACATATTGTAAAATATAACATTATAATGGGGAGAAACGTGTTGGTGGTGTCAATATTGGCACTTGTATGATAAGGGCACTAGGGCAGCTGGTGTTCAAACTCTTAAATAAACATTAGTCTCTTAGAATGCTTTTAGTCTTGAAAAGACCTAAGGAAAAAAACCAAAACCGATCCAAAACAATTACCACAAACCCGTTTTCCAAATACGACATTAACAAATCCAGAGAATTCACTAACCTGAAGGAAAGGAAAAACATGATATTCTTCTCCGGGAAGTGTTGAAACTATAATCTTCACATGTTCCGGTAGTTCTTTTGGTAGCCACTTCATGTTATGAGCCCCATCGTCTTGAGACAATTGGTCCAATGAATCAAAAAAGATAACTGTATTTGTATGCATATCCTGCAAATTTTCCATGAAAAATTCGCAGATCTTTTTGAATTGCTAGCAAGAAACAAAGACGTTAAAATGTAAGTATGACCAAGAAGAAAAATTTTGTAAAGGCATAAAAAAGCTGCGTTTTGATCCATCCATCGATCCATCCTTTCATCCATCCATCCATCCATCTATCTATCTATCTATCTATCTATCTATCTATCTATCTATCTATCTATCTATCTATCTATCTATCTATCTATCTATCTATCTATCTATCTATTTATTTATCATCTATCATTAATTTATTTGCCCAAGAAGGTGGAGAAACAGTGCAACCGTAACTGTCGGTTTCAACAAATCATTGTTAACTTATAAATTACATTGGGGGTGATACCGAATAACTTTTCTTCAATTTTTCATTTGNAAGAAGAAAAATTTTGTAAAGGCATAAAAATTCTGCGTTTTGATCAGTCCATCGATCCATCCTTTCATCCATCTATCTATCCATCCATTCATCCATCCATCCATCCATCCATCCATCCATCTATCTATCTATCTATCTATCTATCTATCTATCTATCTATCTATCTATCTATCTATTTATTTATCATCTATCATTAATTTATTTGCCCAAGAAGGTGGAGAAACAGTGCAACCGTAACTGTCGGTTTCAAAAAATCATTGTTAACTTATAAATTACATTGGGGGTGATACCGAATAACTTTTCTTCAATTTTTCATTTGAATTAGACTAAAATAGTAGATTAATTAAAAGTTACAGCCAATGTTTTCTCTATTAAATTTAGCATTTTTTCAAAGTCTGCTCTCCAAATAAACACTATTTTATTGTCTGTTTACAATTACTAGGGACAACTAGACAATTCCTTTTATTGCTTTATTATCCCTTTATCGTTTATCATACACATTAAAAGGAAAATAGTTTCATTAACACTGCAATAACAGTTATTTTGTGGTATTAGTATGCTATTACACTACTCTATTATTAGTAAACATTCCTTCAAATACTTATTTGCCTTCTTTCAAGCAACATCTTTCTCTGCCACGTCTTCCCCCAAGGGTCCAAAAAGTCGGCATTTGTGGTAATTTTGCCATCCCCAGTGACAGAGCAAACACCAGAAAATTTCTCAAGCATTTTTACCTCCACTGAGATTAGGTTTTGGCCTGCATTAGCCCGTTTGTCTGTTTGTGTGGAAAATAACTGTAAATTTTATGAGCGGATGTGAATACGATTTTGTTGATAGTAGCACAAGGAATAAATGTTTGAAGTTTGGTGTTAATTGAAAAAGATTATCGTCTGAATCAAAAAAAATATTGAAGGATTCATCATCATTGTGATAGGGAGCCATTTTCAGCTTAGGTCTAGATAACTCTAAAATAAATGATTAGATTGCCTTTCAAGCAAAATAGAAGACATCCAGCAGCTAATTGTCCTAAATTGTTCAGCACTCTTCTCCATTGGAGATTGTGATTATTTCGGGCCCTTGTTTATTTTTCACAATACAGCCAATAACACCATTAATATATGATCCCCTAATTCTTTTTCTCTACATTAAATTATGTGAAGGACTACAAAAGTTGGTAAAAATTAAAATATAGAGGGAAAAAAGCTACTTGGCCGAGGTTTGCACTTTGAGTGCTTTTCCAGTTCAAAATAAAACTTGGTGACCAGGGCAAATCTTGGGCCTCTCACAAAGTTTGTAAGCAGTGTAGAGGACTACCAACTCTAAGAGAGTGGGGAAACACTTAAACTAGCAAGCACTACAAAGGGAAGAAAGGAACTATACCTATACCTAAAAATGCCCGAATCAAGATTTACTCTCAAAACAAATGGCACTCCCAAGCCAATGCCTAAACCCACACACTTCTCACCATCCTAGCCAACTGTACAACTATATAGACTTTCATTTGGAGCAAGAGCTATCTCTCTAACATGCTCCATTTAAATTATACCAACCTTTAACCATTGTCAACAATCAGCAAAATGACAGAACTTTTCTAAGAGAAAATCAAGGGAGAAAAACAAGGGCTGTAGCATATAGGTAGCCCAAACCTTGCACTAGAGAAACACAAAATACAAGCACACCAACAATTTTACTACTATACTACCACCTCTAAGAGCACGGGAAAACACTGAAAATAGCAAGCACTGAATGAGAAAGAAAACCCCTATACCCATACCCTAAAATACATAGCTCATGAGTGAAGATCAAGGAAAAAACAGATAAATTGACATTTTGTATAAATATAGTCTGGCGTGAACTAAATAATGGTTTTACAGACTGCTACTTTGCACTGGCCAAAATCTTAGCAATACCCTCCACCATGGTAAAATGGAGTATCCAAGTCTACCACAAGTTATACGCCAATTGCTTTAGCATTTGAAATCTCAGTGCTAGTAATACTTCAACTACCCTCTATTGAACATCTGTATTATGGTAAAGAATTCAGTAAGAACAATGATGAAGATATCTATACTGATTCATATCATAGGGGGGTTTTCTGAGTATCAGCTAAATAATTTTAAACAGAATTTGTCCTTATTAAAAAAAGATTTTAAACACTTTTCTTGAAAGAAAAGCATGCTTAAAACCGAGCAAAGATATTCTACCTTTAAGTCGGAGAAAATTAAATTTCAGCTCTACTTTTTAAGCCACAGTAGCTCTGTGTACTTTTGTAACAAAGAGAGTGAAATCGTGGCACTAAAAACTTCAATTTACAGCTTAATTGAATGGTGATTAATAATTTACACTTCAAAGAACTGGGGTCATCTTGGGATTTTGGGATAAAAAGTGGGACAGAAAAAAATGTCAATATTGTGCTTTTGTGGTTCTACAGGATCCTAAGTTATTATCAGTTTAAGAAGATACCAAGCTGCAGCAAAATATTTTGTATTTGTTTTTTTCTTCTTTTTTTCCAGATGTTGCCGAACTTTGTTTAGCTCAAAGAACGCAACAAGAAAAGATAGCCTTTTGGTGTGCTGTAGCAAAACCTGATATTATCAGAAGACAAGAATATTTATATTCAGAAGATAAATTACAAGGCAATACCTGTGGAATTTCTTTTGGTTTTACATTATTAATTCGTAAAAGCTGAGCACACACTGATCGAAGAGTTTCGCTTACGGTAGATGAGCCTCCTGTAGTACCCAGAAATCTTAAAATAACTGCAGTGTCCTCAAGATTAGCTTTTGTCTGTTTTGCAGCTTTTGCGATAAGAGATGTTTTCCCACAACCAGATTCTCCATATATGATCAATGGTTGAGTTCTTGTACTTTCAACATACTCCTCTATCTTATTTAGAATGTCTTCATGGCCCAAAAAAACATCAGTTTTCTCTTTGCATGTCGTTGCATGTTGACTGATTTCTTGAATCAGTGCATCATCTAAGTCTTGCTTTTGTCTATCTTTGACTCCTTCGTCTATCATTTTTTTCAAGGTATCATAGAAGTCGTTACAAAGCTGACTGATGTAGTCTTCATGCTCTCTGCTTTCTTTTGTATCTACACCTTTCTCTCCTGTCCACTGTATTTGATATTTTTTAACATTTCCTGAAGGCAATACTTTATGCATTTTCTCTTTTTTCAAATTATTCAACAAGTCTACCGCCTCAGTATCGATACCAGTTGATGATTTGTCAATAAAGAAGCGCGCCTTCTCCATTGTATGATGCTCTTCTATATCTACTATAGTTCTTTTGAACCAAAAGCAATGTTTTTCTACATTTTCGGCATTAAGTATTCCCCTTGTTATTTCATCTTCAGTTACTACAGAAAAATAGAAACATGAAAACTTTATACAGATCGACATTATGCTAACCAAGTAACCTATGCTATTTGCTCGTTAATTTAGATTAGGCTTTTCAACATCCCAACAAACATAACAAGTCGATACCAAAACAAGACTCCTATGATCAATTACGTTATTGAATTATAGCAAGGGGAATTTTACAACACAGCTGTCCTTCTTGCAAACGCTCTAGGGATAAATTTAAGCTTTCTTTGCAAATAATTCATCATTTTATTATACAGTTCTATGGCATTTAAAGTGTGGCATGAGAAGCTATTAGCATTACTCTATGTATCTATATGGAACATAAATTACAAATATACCATACTGAAATTCAGATTTGATATCAGTGGCTGTCTGTAAACTTAACCTTGTCAGGAATGGCTCGAAGAGAGAAGAGAGTTGTATAGAGAAAAAATGTGACAAATATTATTATTACTATTTTTAGTACTGTTACTATATATGTATTCTACTAATATCACTGATAGATGATATATAAAATTTTAAACCCGGGAAGCTAATTATTACCAACAGCTAAAGGTTCCTCGTTCTTACCCTATTCAGTACTCTAATATTATCCTTATCATCCTGACTGTCCATGAAAATGTGGGTTTTTGTGTGAAGTGAATCTCTACCTCTATTTCGATCTGTTTAATAAATTACTCATGACGATGAATAATAACAATAACAATAACAATAACAATAACAATAACAATAACAATAACAATAACAATAACAATAACAATAACAATAACAATAACAATAACAATAACAATAACAATAACAATAACAATAACAATAACAATAACAATAACAATAACAATAACAATAACAATAACAATAACAATAACAATAACAATAACAATAACAATAACAATAACAATAACAATAACAATAACAATAACAATAACAATAACAATAACAATAACAATAACAATAACAATAACAATAACAATAACAATAACAATAACAATAACAATAACAATAACAATAACAATAACAATAACAATAACAATAACAATAACAATAACAATAACAATAACAATAACAATAACAATAACAATAACAATAACAATAACAATAACAATAACAATAACAATAACAATAACAATAACAATAACAATAACAATAACAATAACAATAACAATAACAATAACAATAACAATAACAATAACAATAACAATAACAATAACAATAACAATAACAATAACAATAACAATAACAATAACAATAACAATAACAATAACAATAACAATAACAATAACAATAACAATAACAATAACAATAACAATAACAATAACAATAACAATAACAATAACAATAACAATAACAATAACAATAACAATAACAATAACAATAACAATAACAATAACAATAACAATAACAATAACAATAACAATAACAATAACAATAACAATAACAATAACAATAACAATAACAATAACAATAACAATAACAATAACAATAACAATAACAATAACAATAACAATAACAATAACAATAACAATAACAATAACAATAACAATAACAATAACAATAACAATAACAATAACAATAACAATAACAATAACAATAACAATAACAATAACAATAACAATAACAATAACAATAACAATAACAATAACAATAACAATAACAATAACAATAACAATAACAATAACAATAACAATAACAATAACAATAACAATAACAATAACAATAACAATAACAATAACAATAACAATAACAATAACAATAACAATAACAATAACAATAACAATAACAATAACAATAACAATAACAATAACAATAACAATAACAATAACAATAACAATAACAATAACAATAACAATAACAATAACAATAACAATAACAATAACAATAACAATAACAATAACAATAACAATAACAATAACAATAACAATAACAATAACAATAACAATAACAATAACAATAACAATAACAATAACAATAACAATAACAATAACAATAACAATAACAATAACAATAACAATAACAATAACAATAACAATAACAATAACAATAACAATAACAATAACAATAACAATAACAATAACAATAACAATAACAATAACAATAACAATAACAATAACAATAACAATAACAATAACAATAACAATAACAATAACAATAACAATAACAATAACAATAACAATAACAATAACAATAACAATAACAATAACAATAACAATAACAATAACAATAACAATAACAATAACAATAACAATAACAATAACAATAACAATAACAATAACAATAACAATAACAATAACAATAACAATAACAATAACAATAACAATAACAATAACAATAACAATAACAATAACAATAACAATAACAATAACAATAACAATAACAATAACAATAACAATAACAATAACAATAACAATAACAATAACAATAACAATAACAATAACAATAACAATAACAATAACAATAACAATAACAATAACAATAACAATAACAATAACAATAACAATAACAATAACAATAACAATAACAATAACAATAACAATAACAATAACAATAACAATAACAATAACAATAACAATAACAATAACAATAACAATAACAATAACAATAACAATAACAATAACAATAACAATAACAATAACAATAACAATAACAATAACAATAACAATAACAATAACAATAACAATAACAATAACAATAACAATAACAATAACAATAACAATAACAATAACAATAACAATAACAATAACAATAACAATAACAATAACAATAACAATAACAATAACAATAACAATAACAATAACAATAACAATAACAATAACAATAACAATAACAATAACAATAACAATAACAATAACAATAACAATAACAATAACAATAACAATAACAATAACAATAACAATAACAATAACAATAACAATAACAATAACAATAACAATAACAATAACAATAACAATAACAATAACAATAACAATAACAATAACAATAACAATAACAATAACAATAACAATAACAATAACAATAACAATAACAATAACAATAACAATAACAATAACAATAACAATAACAATAACAATAACAATAACAATAACAATAACAATAACAATAACAATAACAATAACAATAACAATAACAATAACAATAACAATAACAATAACAATAACAATAACAATAACAATAACAATAACAATAACAATAACAATAACAATAACAATAACAATAACAATAACAATAACAATAACAATAACAATAACAATAACAATAACAATAACAATAACAATAACAATAACAATAACAATAACAATAACAATAACAATAACAATAACAATAACAATAACAATAACAATAACAATAACAATAACAATAACAATAACAATAACAATAACAATAACAATAACAATAACAATAACAATAACAATAACAATAACAATAACAATAACAATAACAATAACAATAACAATAACAATAACAATAACAATAACAATAACAATAACAATAACAATAACAATAACAATAACAATAACAATAACAATAACAATAACAATAACAATAACAATAACAATAACAATAACAATAACAATAACAATAACAATAACAATAACAATAACAATAACAATAACAATAACAATAACAATAACAATAACAATAACAATAACAATAACAATAACAATAACAATAACAATAACAATAACAATAACAATAACAATAACAATAACAATAACAATAACAATAACAATAACAATAACAATAACAATAACAATAACAATAACAATAACAATAACAATAACAATAACAATAACAATAACAATAACAATAACAATAACAATAACAATAACAATAACAATAACAATAACAATAACAATAACAATAACAATAACAATAACAATAACAATAACAATAACAATAACAATAACAATAACAATAACAATAACAATAACAATAACAATAACAATAACAATAACAATAACAATAACAATAACAATAACAATAACAATAACAATAACAATAACAATAACAATAACAATAACAATAACAATAACAATAACAATAACAATAACAATAACAATAACAATAACAATAACAATAACAATAACAATAACAATAACAATAACAATAACAATAACAATAACAATAACAATAACAATAACAATAACAATAACAATAACAATAACAATAACAATAACAATAACAATAACAATAACAATAACAATAACAATAACAATAACAATAACAATAACAATAACAATAACAATAACAATAACAATAACAATAACAATAACAATAACAATAACAATAACAATAACAATAACAATAACAATAACAATAACAATAACAATAACAATAACAATAACAATAACAATAACAATAACAATAACAATAACAATAACAATAACAATAACAATAACAATAACAATAACAATAACAATAACAATAACAATAACAATAACAATAACAATAACAATAACAATAACAATAACAATAACAATAACAATAACAATAACAATAACAATAACAATAACAATAACAATAACAATAACAATAACAATAACAATAACAATAACAATAACAATAACAATAACAATAACAATAACAATAACAANAATGTATGGGCAGTTCGACCGTGAAATGAATGATAAAATAGATAAAGTATTATCTTGGAAATGGGTTGTGCAAAGTGATCTAAAGGTGCAAACAGAGGCACTAATATTCGCTGCCCAAGAACAAGCGTTAAGAACAAACTATGTCAAGCACAAGATCGACAAAACTAGTGAAAATCCACTTTGTAGGATGTGCTTGGAAAAGGGGGAGACCGTACAACATCTAATATGCGAGTGTAAAAAACTACCCCAGCGGGAGTACAAAAGAAGGCATGACAATATTGCTAAGCTAATTCATTGGAAGTTGTGCGAAAAGTATGGACTTGACAAGAAGGAAAAATGGTATGAACATTGCCCAGAGGGAGTAGTAGAAAACGATAAAGTGAAATTATTGTGGGACATGAATATCCAGTGCGACAACGTAATTGAGGCTAGGAGACCTGATTTGGTATTGGTAGAGAAAAAGACAAAGTCATGCATAATCATTGATGTTGCAGTTCCAGGAGATAATAGGGTGCATGACAAAGAAAATAAAAAAGTTGAAAAATACCAAAACCTAAAGAGGGAATTGATAAGACTCTGGTCGTTGAGAAAAGCGCTAGTTGTACCAGTGGTAATAGGTGCTATAGGATGCGTAAAGCATATTTGAACTATATCTATAATAAATTAAATGGACAGTATTTTACGTAAAAAATGTAATACCCCCATAATAGTAATTTTTTGGATTTCAGTTAGAGATAAATTACCAGGATTTCGTTAATGCACCGTTTAGCATTCTTAGGTATCATACCACCTGCTCCAACGACGACAGGTAAAGTGGTGGTTTTCAAGTGCCACCTTTTTGTTATTTTCATTCAAAGATTCCTATATTTACTCAGTTTCTCAAACATTATAAGAGAGGTATTATTATCTGCTGGTATTATATGAGCCGTGGCTTGATAGTTAGTGCAACTACACCGTAACCAAGAATTCAGGGTTCGATTACCCGAGCGGGCGAAAATTCGCAAAAGCCATTGGTTGGCGTCAGGAAGGGCATTCGGCCAAGAAATTCCTTACTGCCAAATCCAAGGTCCTGTGAAGGGCACCGTCTGAGCTCCAGTTACTGGGGAAGAAATGACGCTAAAAAAAATTTATTATCTGCTGCTTTTGTCATAACAATCAGAAGAGAAGTGTTTCCAGAAGGTTAAATTCTTTACACATTATCCAGTGTATATACTGGCCAACCCTATCATGCCGATTTCTATACTCACTTGGTACTAGAATAAGACATCCATAAACTAGATGGTCGGTTGTTTCATAATGTTTCGTCACAGATTCGACATGATGGATTCGCACTACGTTTGTGTACGTTATTTGATAGTTGAGGATCATAAAGCATTGAACAGAATCAATAATGAATTCCTCGCTTTTATTTTCGAGATCCAAAGAAGCTATCCCAAAGTGAGTAGAAAATATATTTACATCCTCATCATTAGCTCTAGAGAAATATTTATTGTTAGAAAGCCTTTCTCCCCCATTGTTCAGTTAGACCTTTAAGGCCAGCAGACTCTAAAATGTGCTTTTTGCCTCTAAAGTTGGATTTTCCTCTATAGACTCAGTTGGCAGATTATCATTGGTAAAATCATTTAAACTTTTCTCAAATTCAAAAGCATTTTTGGGAACAGAATAACGTTTTTCTTTTGCTTGTGTTCGAGGACTACCTTAAAAATCCAAACTTGGCTGTTTTTAACATACATATTGAGTCCAGTAGTTGATGTTATGAGTGACATTTGAAGTTGTTCCATACCTCTCCCCCTTGTTCCCGGGTGGACACAAACAATTATCATCCGCTTTCGAGTGATGCATTGTATACATATTATTATTATCATTTCTATTGTCGAGTGAAAAACCAACAGTCAGCTAAGCTAAGCAACAAGCTAGGAAAGGTGTATGCATGCACATTTACTGTAGTCACAAGAGTGAGATAAAATAGGTAACAAAAACAAAATAGCAACATCACTTCAACCTTGCAGGTGGCATCCTACCACAAATTAGGAAAGGCACATTGCTCAGGCGGTTGTAGTTATATC
This sequence comes from Morbakka virulenta, assembly GCA_003991215.1. Taxonomy (NCBI): domain Eukaryota; kingdom Metazoa; phylum Cnidaria; class Cubozoa; order Carybdeida; family Carukiidae; genus Morbakka; species Morbakka virulenta. Next base: position 3,552,630 of record RDPX01000043.1, on the reverse strand, counting down.
ACAGCAACTTGTAACTACAGCAAGTCCCACTCCTAGTCTGATAACTGACAATACATAGAAAGATACCTTAGTACTAATACTAGTAGTCTTGTATTTCAGCATTAAATTCAAACTGGATATTTGTTATTACCTCTCTCTTACAGACTGATTTCAAATAGTGTCATTTTTTTCTAATTGAATAGAGAATTAATGTTTTTGAGTTTTGGTAACAACAGGTTTCCTCAAATCACAAGCACTCGTCGGAGGATTCTGCCAGAGTGTAAGAACATCGTCATTTGCAATTCTACTTTTCTGGTTGCTATTACCATCTCCTTTAGTCTTCTTGTTAATGCTTTTGGTGTTGTTCCTAGCGCTCCAATTATAACTGAGATTATTTTCACTTTTTCGTTCCACAGTTTTCTCAGCTTCCTTGCTAAGTCTTGGTATTTCAATACTTTTTCCTTTCTTTTTCATCAATCCTGGTATCGTATGGAACAGCAAAGTCTATAATCTGGCTTTTGTTGGGTTTTTTGTCCACTATAATCATATCGAATTTTTTTGCTTAAGTAACGTAGTCTGTTTGTCTTGAAAAGTCCCGTAAGATCATTTAACCTTCGTTTTCGCATACAGCTTGCAGCTCATGCTCATTCCATTTTTCTTTCGTTTTAAGACCATATTTTGATACGTTTTTGTGAACAACCACTACGACACCATTTCTTAGGGTTTTCTCAATTCCTGGATAAAATGTTATGCTGTTCTGACTCAAATGGTCCCAATCCGGTCTATTTCATTTCAATTATACCCAGGATTTCTGTATTTGTTCTTTCCATTTCTAATTTTACTATCTCCAGCGTTCCCATTTTCATTAATCGAGCATTCTACGTTCCAAAAATGTGCGTGTTTTCTATGCTGCAACTCTTCATTTTGGAATTGGCATTTTCTGCCATAGAATTCTCAGACAGGTTTAGCTCAAAGGTACCATTATGATCAGCATGAAAGCCGTTTCCATTCAGCACAGCTGCCTCCTCCTCCCCAGTTGTCTGGTTGATACCTTCTGACCTGAGGGCTCATCTTCAAGCACCATATTTCCAATACTATTGACTTGTTTCTCCATAACGCTTTTTAGCATGCGTAGTAAAATTGTTTGCCATTGCCATTTCAGCGCAGCTCTATCTAACTTGGCGAGTGTCAAGCTAATTAGGACAGATGAATCCTACCATTGTCTCTCCATGTGATCTTTTGCTTGTGGCATCATTCCCTACCATTGCTGTACAGTGACTTCATCGTGACCCATGCATGTGTGGCTTAGGGTTACTGACACTTGTCAAAGGTGTTACCCCGAGACATGTGTGGGGTGGGAATGTCTTACCTATTCCATACAGGTGCATTAAATCTGCATACTACCTTTGTTTTGCAAGTACACTTAAATTCAAGAAGGAGTTTTTATCACCAAAACACTTATTTTTCTTTCCTAATTGACAAATCCAATTTCTTCATGAAATGTATTTTCTTAATGCTATCGGTTTTATTTGTTTTCTTTGTGATAAGTAATTTGGATCTGATTTTACGTACCTTTGCTTCAGCTATAGTGATGACCACAAATCAAAATGATTTAATCCTTTCCATTTCAAGAGCGAGATTAGAAACAAAATATACACCAATTTAAAGCAATGACTGATTTATTTTATGTTTTTACTTACCAGAAATGAAATATTTTTGCCTTTTCTTTTCCTTTAGAACTTTGGAAGAAGAAGTCCTCAGAATAACTTGCATCCTTTCAAATGCAGTCCACCATTCGTTAGAGGCAATTCTTCTTTCCTCAGCTGAACTTTCATGGTTGTTATAGTGAGGCAAGATAGAGCGGATAGATTGAAGCAAAAATGCAGGTGGGATGGAATTTTCATCTTTTACAAACCATGTTAGCATTAGCTCTTTTTCTTCATCATTGTCAATAGCCGATAGAATTTTATTGAATTCTGTATCATCAATTTTGGAGGGAAAGGGCCGGTACCCGTACTTCTGTCCTAGAAATGTCTGTAGAAAGAAATAAAAAAGTTTCTAAAAAAGGAATTTAAAAAAGATTAAAAAGTACATAGAAAAGAATCAAATAAGAAAAGTGACCCTTTACGATAAAGTGGACTCAAAGTCTTGCGTAGGGTAAAAGACTTGAAAAAAAAGAAGCTAAACAAAAATATTTTTAGTTTGCTTTTTGCAGGTTTCCTTGAGAAGCTCTTGTAATTATCTTTTCTAATATGTTATCTGGTGCCTTAACTATGTAACAAAAACTAGATAACCTAACCATGAATCAAGCACATGGAACAACGCTACAATTACCATTATCTCTTCCCGTGCTTCAAACATCCACTATAAACCCTGCTATTTCTCATGTAATATAAGTATGGTATTCATCTGAAGCTCAATATATGTTGAGGAAATTTTTATGCTTCTTATATTTTTATGTTCTGTTTTTCATTTTGCTTCTACAGTATTTCACAATGGTTTTATATTTCAGAAATTACGTTGATAACAACATTTTGTATAATGTTCACTTGATTACCCTGTTAACCTGTTCGAATAAATAAAAAAAACCAAATTAAGTAAGCTGGTATGCTGCTGAGTTGCAATATTTAAAAGATAGTAAAGGTTGCTGCAGGTTAGAATCCCAACTCTGGCAAATATGAAGGACCAAGTGGGTTTCAAATCCAGTTCGGTACACCATATTTTTCACTTTTCCACTATTCCAAATCCTCTCCATCTCTATTATTTTTTTAATCTGGTGGAGTAAAGCATATTTTCCTTCAAATACACACATCAGGACCGTTGAAGAAACTCTTATACACTGAGATACCTTTTTTCTTGCTTTTAACATTTTTCTCAGTAACTGAATCCAGACAAAACCCTCAAGTGGGACTTTGTTGTGGCAGTCAGGAAGTTCTTATCCGGATGCCAGATGGCAACCAATGGCATTTTCCTCTTTAAAGTTCTAATGCCTTTTTACCCGCAATCGAACCCTATGCCATCTGGTTGCAATGGAACTACACTAAGCATTAAGCTATGGCTCATCGTGCTGAGGTGTATTAGGAGATAACCTTCAAAATTCTTGATTTTATGGACCCTGTGGAAGCCATTGAGGTAGAGTACTTATTATGTCGTGAGTCGTAAGCTTTTTCTAAGCTACGTTTCGAGAGGTACTTCCCCCATTATTAGCCTGAGGATGGAAAAAGTATCTCTCGAAACGTAGCCCCTCCTCCTCCCCTCAAGTGCCATGTCCTCCTAGAACGTCGGCGATCATGCTCCGCCACAGATATCGATCCTTCGCATATCTTAGTAGTTGTATCTTACTTCTCCTTGTCCATGATGCTATCCTTGCCATATAGGTTGTTCTTGGCCTTCCTTTACCTTTCTTTCCATCTATCTTTCCTGTCAGTGCTAGTTCTTCCAGTCCTTCTTTTCTTATTACGTGTCCTAAGAATTGGAGCTGTCGTTTGCGTATGGTTAACAGAATTTTCCTTTGACATCCTGACATCCTGATCGGTCCAGGGTATTCTGAGCATTCGTCTAAAAAACTATAGTTCAGCCGCCTCTAACTTCTTTTCTAATCCGGGTGTCATGGTCCATGTTTCGCTACCATATGTGAGTACC
>RDPX01000043.1:3526452-3546485 GCA_003991215.1 Morbakka virulenta | reverse complement strand
CTAGTAAATCTTCATGTTTAACTTTATCGAATGCTTTCGAGTAATCTATAAAACAAAGATAAATGTTGCGTTGCATTTGTATTGCACGTTCGGACATCATTCTCATGATGAAAATTGCATTTCGTGTGCCTGACTCTTGGACAAATTCAAATTGTTCTTTACCGATCTCTGGTCTTATTGATCTTCTAGCTCTGGCCATTATAACTCTCATTAGAATCTTTGTAACGTGACTCATTAAGCTGATTGTTCTGTGCAGTTCGCATTCGGTTGCACCTGGTTTCTTAGGTAAGGCAATGAACACAGACTTGCTAAGTTCTGAAGGGATTTCTCCGCTATCGTAAATTTCAATTAGCAGGTCTGTTATTTTTAGGATGCCAAATTCTTCGAGGGTTTTGATAATTTCGATGCAGATTTCATCTTGACCTGTCGCTTTATTAGCTTTCATCTTCGAGATTGCAGCTTTAAATTCACATGGGAGAATTTTTGGACCGTCCATAGCTTTCACAATGTGTGGTTTTTCTCCTCTTGTATCTTCAAATAGTTCGTCTACATATTCAGCCCAACGTTCCATTATATTTTCTTTCTTCATTATCAAAGTACCATCCCTTGCATTAATGTATCCGCTTGAAAAACAAAATTTCTTTCCTGTCAACGTTTTGATCTTATTTTTAAACATTTTAGAGTCCAAATTTGGTAGCTTTCGATTTCTTGACATTGCTCATTTTTCCAGTCTTCTCTTGCTTTTCTACAGTCGTTTCTAATCTCCCGATCCAAAGCTATCTACTTATCTGAATCTCTATTTGCATATGTTTGCCTCTTTCTCATCTTCTGTAAGATTCCCGGCTTCATCCAAGTTTTCTTCTGTGTCTTTTCCTTCGGTTGGATCATTTCTTTACCTGTAGTTACTAGGGCGTCCTTTAGCTCTTTCCAATTACTTCCTTCTTCGTTTTCTAGAACTTCAAAACGGTTTTGTACCGCCACTGCATATCGGTCCTTGAGTTCTTGACTCTCATGTAGAATATTCCATTGCAGTTTTGCTCCAGGTGTAGTACGCTTCAACCTTTTCAGCTTCATCTTTACTGTTACTACAACAGGATTGTGATCATTTCCGCAGTCCGCTCCGGGGTAGGCTTTTGCTTGTTTGACTGCATTCCTAAATCGGGCGTTGATGGTTATATAGTCGATTTGGTTCTTATATCTATGACCAGGATCTTTTCATGTCCATAGGCGTCTACTATGATTTTTATACCAAGTATTTGTGATTATATGTTCGTGAGCTCTACACCAATCGATCCATCTTTCTCCTCTTTTATTTTGAGAACCCAGATCATGGTCGCCTACTGTATGTCCTACTTTTCCGACTTTTGCATTTAAATCTCCCATCACCATGACAACCTCGTGCGATTTGCATTGTTCCATAGCCTGATCAAGCTGTTCGTAGAAGTTATCTATATCTTCATCACTGCTGTCAGCAGTTTTCGCGTAGACCTGAATAATAGATAGATTGAAAGGTCTTCCTTTGATTTTAAACCAGGAAAACTCTCTCCAAAAGGGTCCAGTATCCTAGAATACATCTACTCATCTCTTTGTTTAATATCATACCAACTCCTTCTTCGTGCTTCCCACCTCCAGAATAAATAACTTTATGTTCTTCCGTCTCGAAACATCCTGTACCAGGCCATCTAGTCTCACACACACCCAGCACATTCACATTCATTCTATCCATCTCCAATATAACATTTGCACGTTTTCCTGCTTGATATAAGGTTCGAACATTCCAGGCTGCAATTCGTATTGTAGCTTTATTCTAGACAGTATCTGGATGACGGTCAGGCCCCACCTGTCGATCATCGGTATCCTGACCGCGCGAGGCATTGATGACTGTACGATCACCAGCACCATTAACCCTGTTATCGAAATAAGTTGGTCTGTACATTTCATGATTTTTCTTGGCAGCATACAGTGATGGTTTTCCATTGCCTTTCACCGGCGGATGGCCACACATATTTTAATTAAAGTGCCCTCAGCATACCACGATCCGCTTGCAGGTTGCGCCATCATTACCGTTGGTCCATAAGGACTCATCCGCCACTTCAGCCGCTTCCTGACTTCAATACGACCTGCTATACACAGATCATTCGCAGTACAGAACCATTCCCGAGTTGGACTTGGTACTAGGTCCTATTTACGCTCCATGAGACCGTTGACACGTAGCTCAGAAAAAGCTTACGACCCATGACAAGATAAAGCTCTTACATCAATATTAAGGGATGTTAATATCTCAGAGACAAATAAATACTGGTTTCAATAGTGGCAAATGCATGCTGTATGTATGTGTATTTGATTTGATTTGCAGATGACTGCATAAAATCGTTGGATATCTCGCGAAAAAAGACTATAACATGCCAGAGAAAGTTTCCCTTTATTAACCAACAAGCACATCGATGTAGGCGGGAATACCATTGAGAAGAAAACCATCAGATTTGATCAAAAAGAAGAAAAAAAAGACTAAAGACTGATTAGATCTGATTCACAAATATTTAAAACATAATGCAATACTTACAATAAAATTAGGGCCTGTTGATAACTTTTGGCATGCTTTCAATTCCTTCATACACAGATTGCTTGTCATATGGTCATCCGTAGCTTCATCTCGCACACCCCAACGCATGTCTACAACCTGAAAATCGTAGTCAATGGATTGGCAATACTCCTTTAACTGAGGGTAAACCTTTTCCATTAAAGTATTTCTTTCTACAAATGTATCTAATGAAAACGGATAAAAACGACTATAATTAGTGTGAATGTTAATTTGGTGCATCATATCATTTAAAAAGAAAATATATCTACTATGGGAGGACTACATTTGGATTTCTTTAGAGCATTTTTTAACTTCCTTTTTTCATTTTCGTCTAAAATAACATTTGAAAATAAAAAGCTCTGCACATTCTTCCAGTTGTAATTTCCTGTGATAAAACAAGGTCTTAATATTCAAATCCTAATATTCTCAAAAACCAACTTGATTTTAAAGAACTGCACAGAGTAGCATTACAAAAAAACCCAGGCACTTACTGTACTATGTTGAACAAATAAAAAACGAGTAGGTCTTTAGTTTCCTTGTCCAATCCAATACCAAGCCTGAAATAAAAATTCCAACCAATTACACAAATTGCTACTGTTGCCCAATTCAAATTCAATTAATTTTCTATTTGATTCAGTGAAAACTCCAGAATAACAAGAAGAAAATCGAGTTGTCCTTTTTGAAATGCAAATGCTAGGGTTAGGCAACATACTCCTTTTGTGGGCGGGTCTTTAGCAACTGAAAGCCACACCACTTCATTTTGTTTACAAAGCATATGAATTTTTAAAACCCTTTATAGGCATTAGAAGTTTGGGAAGAAAATTTTCAAAATAAAAACGGTTGGTACAGTTGAAAACGAAAAATTATCTGTACACATGCTCACTCTGCACAAATCATCCCTTTCAAAATAATAATAATAATAATGATAATGATAATAATAATAATAATAATAATAATAATAATAATAATAATTATAATAATAATAAGCTTTGTGGCAAACTGAATTTCGATAGAACTGAAAAATGGTATGAACACACCCCTCAGGCAGTGATAGAGGATGACAGTCATAAGCTTTTGTGGGACATGAATATTCAGTGTGACAATATTAATGAAGCACGGCGGCAAGATTTAGTCATTGTGGTGAACAATACAACACCTGCCGTTATTTTTGATGTTGCNTTCTATTTGATTCAGTGAAAACTCCAGAATAACAAGAAGAAAATCGAGTTGTCCTTTTTGAAATGCAAATGCTAGGGTTAGGCAACATACTCCTTTTGTGGGCGGGTCTTTAGCAACTGAAAGCCACACCACTTCATTTTGTTTACAAAGCATATGAATTTTTAAAACCCTTTATAGGCATTAGAAGTTTGGGAAGAAAATTTTCAAAATAAAAACGGTTGGTACAGTTGAAAACGAAAAATTATCTGTACACATGCTCACTCTGCACAAATCATCCCTTTCAAAATAATAATAATAATAATAATAATAATAATAATAACTGACGGTTGCAGATGATCACAACTAATGATATACTTCATAGCGTTTTTCCAACGTGAAAGCCTTAATGTCGATGTACAAACCCTGCTCCGTGGACATTGTCATCAGGAAATTTTTTTCCAGGCTATAATCTTGCTCAGTACTGCTGCTTTTAACGAGGAAATACAGGGGGAGATTTTCTTCGTCAATCATAATTATCAAAAATATTTGTTATAAAATTTTATGCTATCACTGAAATTGATGAGTCCTTCGAAAATAATAAATTTAATGATAAAAAATGCGGGGAAAAACATCGAGAATATTCAAGATGGGCTTCTCTTATCATCAGCTAACAAATTAGAACATGTGTTGGGATTTTTATCAAAATTTCTCATAATTAACGCTACAGTTTTGTGTTGGCTAAATAAGATAATACTATTGAGGTGAAATTGAATAAATAAAAGAAATGAAAAATGGTTAACGGAAGGCTAAAAAAATGTAATAGTAGTGCAAAATTTTGTAAAGACAAACCCGTCTCGATATGTTTTATTTATTAGTGAACAGGAATTGTCAACTTTACATAGCTTTTATTATGGGTCAGTCTCATTAACTGAAATCTTCAATGTAAAACTTTTTGTTATTATATGACGCAGTTTGCTTGATTTGTCAACTTTATTTTAATTGGATCCAGACCTGGTCTCATTAACTTGAATATTTCAAACTAACTGTTGGTCTAGTCAAAACACGTTCTTTGTCGCTGTTCTTACCATTAAATTTCATACTATCGTGTTATAATTGGTTGTGATTTTGCTGCCGTACATACCTTTTTGTATATTACATTGCCTTTTTCAATGTTTATGTGAAAATGTTCAAGCAAAAGCTAACATTATTTTAATTGTACCACTACTTCCTTCTTAAAATACCCGTCGACACAAGACGAAGAAAACAACTATAAAACATTACATTAACCTAATCAATAGATTTTCCAAAAGAACCAAATCAAGTATTTAAGGGGAACAAATAGCAAAACAAGAGTTATTTCAATAGTTGCACATTTGATCTGAAGTTTTTCGATGCTCTTGTCAAGGTTCATAATACGTAATTCACAGCAATGTTTTTACCATCTCGCAATATTTACTCACAGATAATAAGCTGTCAACTATTGGACATACCTGTAAATGTAGAGCTTGTGAATATTCTTACCAAGCGGGCTTGTGAAGGGAGTTTGATATCAATAGCGCCAAGAATTATGTCTCTTTTTACGCCTGTTTCTTCCTCGATTTCGTCTTCTTCTTCATTTTCATCCTCCTCGTTTGATTCGCCACTTTTATCATCAGATAATTCCCCTACAGATTCATCTTCGCTATCATCATCAGATTTCTTTCCTTCGCTGTCACTAGTCATTTCCTCTACCTCGTCAGTATCAACCAATTCCTCCTTTTCACTGTCATGAATTTCAATGTCCTGTGCAGCTTCGTTTTCAATGTCACAATTTGGGGGAACTTCTTCTGAGGTTTTTTCCATTTTTTTAACTCCAATAAAATCTTCCTTTTTCTCATTGTCTTGGTTTGTTTCAACTTCTTCAGTTCTCTGACTGATATTTTTGTCCTCTTTTTTACTATCCTTTTTTACTATCACTTCTTTTTTTCTCTGTTTTTGAGTGGGAACACTTTGGGGAACTCTGGCTTTTTCCGAATCCTTCTCCTTCGCTTCATCCTGAACTTCGAATGTTTCATTGGCAATGCCAAGATCACCTTTTACTTTTCTTGCTTCAGAAAGCCCTTCTTTTCTATCTGCAAAGTGGAGTGAAAAATTTACAATTATCAAAATTACATGAAAATAAAGAAACCTGCTTAAGACATTGAGTGCCTTCAAGCAAATTAAGATAAAAAAAACAAACTTTGTTCACAAATGATTATGAAAATTTCTACTGAGTCCAATTTGACTGAAACTAAGTAAGATTGATACTCTGTTGTAAAAGCTGCACTGTTTCCCTCCATCACATTGTTAACTTGCAACTGTCACACTTGCTCCTCCCTTTAAAATGTTAAGTTTCGAACAAGGTTCTAACATGGTTGTGTAGGCATCTTAAGGAGAACCTTTAGTCATTGGTAAATTCAGCAATCTTGATCTTTGTTCTTTCCAGACATCGGCAGCGCTGAAGAATATCTTCGCCATATGTTTTTCTAATAATCTTGAAAATTCTGAACTTTATGGACTCAGAGGAACCCATAGAGAGCTTTATCATGTCATGAGTCGTAAGCTTTTTCCGAGCTTTGACGGAGACCCTTGACACAAGTGAAAGAATCAATCAAGCTACTGGTATACGGTTTTCTCTTGGAGGTTTTGAGTGTGGATGATGTATTTTATTCCATCTTTTGCCCCTCGTGATTTCATTCTTTTTGCTATTTGTAAACCAATATAACTAGCGATTAGTTCGTAAAAAGCTAACGATTAGCTCGGGAAAAGCTTACGGTTCATGATATGATAAAGCTCTTAAACCTAAGGTTCTAACACTTAGACCCGTCTGTTGTTTTGAATTCTGGGATGGAGAGGCACTTTTTGTTTTACATCTTGTCATACATAAAGAATTGTTTACTTCTCCGTATGTCCTGAGAAAGGCAAGGCTTTCACTATCCTCCTATCGTACTCATAAAGAGATAATCTTCACATTTAAGCAAGGAAGATCAGCTTTCACTCTTTAAACGCTTCTACTGATTTCTTCATTGGTAACGTGGAGCTAATAAAGAAAGTGATCGCCAACCAAAAATGTTTATTTTGATTAAGGTAACAATAAGGGTTTCCCCTAGTGCGACGTTTGAAGGTCCTTTGCACAGCAAAGGAAACAACGAAAAAGAAAGAGGCAGTCATGGGAATAACATACAACAGCGACAAGGCAGCAAGTAAATTTTATCGGGTTCTTACATGGCAGATAAAATGACTATTTGTTTATTGATGTAAAACTCAATGAGACGGGTATCAGAGAGGGACAGAAAAAAATATTTGACAGGCAGTCAGAAAGAACGAGGCAACTAAAAATAGTGCATATGGCAGGGTGAAACTCTTGACCTATAAAAAGTCTGTGGTCATCGATCTCGAACGGTAGGGATCTTGGTAATTATAATGAGAATTGCAGCAGAAACATCAGTAACAGAAAGCTGAAAAGCAAGCAGGCTATGGCCCTTGACAATCTTTACACATATTTACATAAATAAGCACATATATCAATTAAAAAAACAGAGTGCCTTGCCAGAATTTTGACCTTAGCAGTAATTATTTCCTTTTCTCTTCACTGTTTAAAAATTCTGTGAAGCTCAACTGTTTTAAAACCGGCTTGTTCTTTCAGGCAACCCGAAAACGTTATTTATTGTCAATCCCATGCATGCTTACATTCAATGAGAGCCGTCAGACATCTTTAGCAGTGTGTTTTAGCTCAGCGTAGCACTTCCTTGTGTAGCATCTTCTTCATCAAATCAACCTTCAACCACACACACACACACACACACATACATATATATATATATATATATATATATATATATATATATATCATATAAAATGTCATTCTTTTATATCTCAATCATCATGCCTTATTAAACAAATGAACAAAATTGGTAACCAAATTAAAATATGGAAACAAATATATTCTTAACCATTAACCATAATACAAATGTTTAAAAAGTTTGTTACGTTGTAGATAGGAGTATTTTTATACTTCCTTTGCATTGTTTATTTATTATGCATTACGATGTTAATAGAAAGTGTGTGTGTGTGTGTGTGGGGGGGGGGGGGGATTCTAGTTGCTTTTTTTTCATTGATCTACCAGAATATTAACACTTCGGTAACACACTCTATAATATTAACAGACGTTTGAATATACATTAAATTAATATACCACGTTGTTTGACGCTAGACCTATCACATTTAGTTATTTGGTGTGGAAACCACTGAGGTCGTACTATCCATATTGGATTTAAAGATGATGTTTGATTCGTCCTCATTCCAAACAGGCTGTCATACTATTGGTCTTATTTTTGTTTACATTAAATCGTTGACGTGATTATTAGAGAACGTTTTTAATACTGTTAATAAAGACCAAGAATTCAGTTTCTGTTTATAATTATTTACAACCAAGAATTCAGTTACTGTTCAATGGGTTTTTAAAATCCCCATGTCAATCACAATTATGCAGGACACAAGTGTTATGCAGGACAGAAGTGATTATACAGATTATGGTATAGATCTACATAGTGTATAGTATATAGTATAGACCTACATAGTGCATAGTATATAGTATAGATCTACATAGTGCATAGTATATAGTATAGATCTACATAGTGCATAGTATATAGTATAGATCTACATAGTGCAATAGTATATAGTATAGATCTACATAGTGCATAGTATATAGTATAGATCTACATAGTGCATAGTATATAGTATAGATCTACATGACGCCTGCCTTTGATCGACATCTTTTCAACGATAGATAATAATAAATAGGCAATAACTGATCCAACAGTAAATCTAATTACACCACCTTATTCTCATACTAAAGTGATACTTACCAACTGCTTCTGAGGAAATTCTGTAATCCTCGGAACTTTATTGGAATAAAAAATAAGAAACAATTAGAAAAATACTATAAATTTCCGTAAAGGTCGATATATATATATATATATATATAAACTGAGAAACTGAATAATTACTACAATAGCATATGATGGAGACAAAAGGATTTGAATTCATACACGTTACCAATGAAGCCCATATAAATGCCAGCAGAAGTGACGGCATTGGGTAACCTTAACCGCAATAACCAAAATTATATTGACAAAGTTTACTGGCGGTGCATTCTTCGGTTCTGATAGCCTCTGTTTGATGGTACACCATGTTAAGGTATCCAGTTTCTGACAAAGCTCTATTCTGCATCCACTGAAAGGTATGCAAACAATATGATGACACAGTGCCTTTAAAATGATGTAAACATAAGCCAAGCACAGTAGTTAAAGGGGAAAATGTAGTCATACTACGGTATATGCCGATTCATATTGACAAGAAGATCACTACCAATAGGTCCGATATCGTGATTAAAGGAAATAAAGAAATTACATGTATATATTTTAATTCACATATGTGTGCCATCTGACCGCAATGTCGCAAAGAACTTTTGGAAAAAGCTTCCAAAATGTGGAATATGATATCGAGTATCGTCCTGGTCATTGTTGAGCCCTAAGAAAAGGTTTCGAATGAATATGCATCAAAAATTCGTAGAAAGATCATCATTAAAGAAATGCAGAAGATATTCTTCTTTGAAACATCATATACCCTTAAGAGAGTTCTGTCTATAACCTAAGAAATAAATGGAGTTAACCTTTAAGACCATACTGGCACAAAGCTTGGCTCACAATTTGAAGTGAAAGGCCGGAAAACGAAAAAGAACAAATTAGTTTGGTATACAACGTGGAATGTCCAAAGTCTGTAATGCCACATGCATTTGAAATGTTAGCCGTAGACTTCAGGAAAGTGTAAAAGACAAGAGCTCCACTGTACTTTCACATACTCTGAAGAGCGGCCATCAGCCGATAACTGAAGAAACCTTNCAATTTGAAGTGAAAGGCCGGAAAACGAAAAAGAACAAATTAGTTTGGTATACAACGTGGAATGTCCAAAGTCTTTAATGCCACATGCATTTGAAATGTTAGCCGTAGACTTCAGGAAAGTGTAAAAGACAAGAGCTCTAGTGTACTTACAGATACTGTGAAGAGCGGCCATCAGCTGGTAACTGAAGAAACCTTTACGGTCCTTTTAAAACGTGGCAGTGAAGTAGCTACTTTTGGAGAATACCAACTGAGGCATTAATAATTAAAAAAGAAAAACCTCGGATTAATGCCCAAGTGAAATTGGTGGCATTAACGCTCTTTATATGATCATCTTTTATTGGTCTATATTCATTTGAGCATGTCAATTAAAATTTCAAATTATGTACGCTTTTCTATTGTAAAAAACATCATTCTGTGATAACGTTTGGAACGTAAGATCGAAATACTAATTTGTTTAAGAAACATCAAGCATATTTTCTTTAAATAAATATGCGTGAACTTCTTGTGATTTTATGTAGTATCAAGTTATTTTCTCGAACTAGCATCTTTGAAAACAGTAGTGATAGTAACAACAATTATAACAATAATTATCTCCCTCGAATTTAGAAGAAGAGGACAACGCTGAAAATGACACATCTGCCGATGGTCATTGAACTCCTGGTTTAGACAGTGGGCACCAGCCCAATGAAGAGATCACTTCAGTAATGAAGATAATGAGAACTTGGCAAGACTAATAGAGCTTGTGATTTAACACCCTGCGCTTGAACCAATAAATTTGTGCTATATAAATTGGCGTAAAGTTCAAGCTGAAACAGTGAAAGTGGATGGTGTACTCAAACATGTCCTTACTGATGATATCACACAGTTAACGGGTTTGATACGCGCTGCAGCAGTTGTTGTCGCTGAAAGGGTAGCAGGTAGACTAATGGGAAAGAAAAAATGCCAGAGTACATATGGAAGAGAAGAAAAGAAGGAGATGTTCTGATCTTCAGAAAACATTTGTGTAATATTGAGAGGTGATATAAGGGGACATGGATCAATGCTAAAGAATCGGTTTAATAGGATCTGCAAAGGAACTACAAGATCAAGAAGAAAGGGTCCGATGTGGTGATGGAAGGGATCAAACTTAGGATATCTAGCAAATTGGTAAGAGACAGAAAGTACATTGAGCGCAATACCCAGTATGTGCAGAACAGCTTCTTTAAAACCAATTAGAGGTAGTTCTTTCAGGAACCTACAAGGCGATATCCAGAATGATAAACCGCCGAACTGAGGAGAAGCCACCCAATTCTGGGCGGATCTGTGAGGAAAACGCGTTGCTAACAAACAAAATGCTGAATGTTTGACAGACTTGAAACAGGAACTACATGGCATCTCTGACCAGGATAATTTTTGAATACCCGAAGAAGTTATCAAACAACGGGTTACAGTTCTATCAAACTGGAAGTTCAGGGGTTTGTGCTCAAAAGACTCAAATCTCTCCTGAGGCGTATTGCCAAAGAGCTGAACGAGTGCATATTAATAGGAAATATGTGATAATGGATGGTGAAAGGTAGGAGAACTCTTATAATGAGTCTCAGCTTAAGGTCCTGAAGTAGAAAACTACCGACCTATAGCTTGCTTTATTCCTTTGTGGATGGTCTTCAAAAGACCATCTTATTTTAAAGAAGACAGTGCTAAAGAACTGTAGAAGACGCCACAAAATATTCTATGTGGCGTGGATTTATTTTAGAAAAGCTTACGACATGGTACCATATTCGTGGATTGCCTAGGGAAGATGTTTAAGGTCGCTGATAAAGTTGTGGATCTCATCTCAACAAGCAAGGTGAGTTGGAAAACTGCTCTATTCCAACAACCAGATGCTCGGATGTGTCAACATAAGAAGAGGGGATTTTCAGGGAGATTCTTTTTCTTCCTTGCTATTTGTCATAGCCCTCATATAATTGAAAGTGGTTCTGCGATCATCGTCAATGGTATACAAGCTTACGAAGAATGGACCAAAGGTCAACCATGTTCTATTCATAGATGACCACAAGCTTTATGGGAAGTCTGAGAGAGAAAACCACCCATTAGCACAAACTGTGAGAGTTGTTAAATGAAGGCATAACCATGGAATTTGGTATATCTAAATCTGCAGTAGTGACAGTTAAGAAAGGAAAGCGGGTGACCAGTAAAGGTATTGAGCTGCTTAGTAGACGACGTATAGGAGACTCGGAAGCGGGAGGGTATTAGTATCTTGGAATATTAGAGGTAGAGAATATTCTGGAAGAAGAGATTAAACTGCGGATAAAAAATACCTACTTTGACCCGGTAAGAAAACTGCAAAGTCTAAACTGAACTCCAGGGACTTAATCTCTGTCATTAGTATATACGCTGTTGCTGTTGTCAGATACAGTGCAGCTATACTCGATTGGGACCTCGATCAACATAACGAATTGGACCGCAGACACGCAAGCTCCTGTACAAGCACAAAGCAAACCATCCCAAGTGAAACTTAGACCGCCTTTACATGCAAAGAAAGCATGGTAGCAGCAGAATAATTAGTGTGAGTGATCGCATTGCAGCTGAAACGCGACATTAGATTACTACCTGGTTAGAAGTGACGAGGAGTTTCTGCAGTATGTAAATTTGATATTAAAGCCGCAGCAAAATGCTAATGAAGAAAAGTTGCAATACAAAACCAGAGATGAAGAGGAGAGAATGATACCTTGGAAGGGAATAGACATGCATGAAAAGTTGTAAAGGGACATGCAGGATTTAAAGACTGAGGAGTCTTGGGTATAATTGTCAAGGGATGACATGAAAAGAGAAACTGAAAACCTATTAATAGCGGCTGCGGAACAGTCCCTAGCCATTAACTCTATAAAGATAAAGTACTGCAAAACAGTTGAAAGTAACTTGTGCCGAATGTTTGGCCAACACTCAGAGGAAATAATGCACATTATCAGTGAATGCACGCCGCTTACGCAACACGAGTATAAAAGGCGACATGCTACTGTGTGCAAAAATCTCCACTGGAAAGTTTGTCGAAAGTTTGGATTTGAGGTAGCTGAGAAGTGGTATGCTTTATGGATGTGATGCTTGGACCATCAATGAAAGCATGAAAAAACGAATAGAAGCAGTGGAAATGTGGTTCCTGAGAAGAATTATATTATTAGAAAAAGGTTATTAGAAAAAGACAACTGCAGTTTCTGGGTTATGCAATGAGATGTAAGGAATGGAAAACTTGGTGTTAACAGGGAAGATTGAAGGAAAGAAAAGTAGAGGAAGACAGAGACTGAAATTCATTACCAGCTTGAACAAGGATCTCCTGTTCAAGAGGAGTGACTGTGAAATTTAAGCACTGACGAAAGAGAGAAAGAGATGGAAGACCATGATCTCCAACGTCCTGAAAGGATAAGGAACTCAGAAGAAGAAGAAGAGAAGTGGTATGACTATGTACTGCAATCACTCTTTGAAACTGACAAGATGAAGATCCTTTGAAACTTCAAAATACAAACCAACAGACAACTTGAACATAATAAGCCAGACATCACGCTACTCAATAAAGCGACTCGTGGATCTCTTATTGTTGATGTTGTATGTCCAGGCGACCCCAGGGTGATACAAAAAGAAGCTGCAAAGATCTGAAGGTATGGTGATCTAAAAATTGAGATAGCCCCCATGTGGCAGGCAAAGCCATCTATAATTCCAATAATAATTGGAGTTCTGGGAAGCATTCCACCGAGGCTGAAAGGAATTTTAGACCAATTGAAAATCAAGTACAATATCGGCACTCTGCAGAATTCTGCCTTATTGTGAACTGCCCATATTTTGCGAAAAGTCCTCAGTGTCTAAAGTCCAAAGAAATGGACCTGAAGCTGATAGATAATACCAGTAATTAACACCCACAATGTGCAAAGCAGAAAACAATAATAATAAAAATATTGTACATCAAGACGTACCTTAAGACGTAACTTTGAAATAAATTTTTAATAATTTATTAACTTTTTTTCTTTTAAAAACTGTAGAAAAGAAAGAATATCCAGAGCAATAGAATGTCCTTAATCAGACGTATCGAAAGACGTATAGATACGCTCCATGATTTTCTTCTAAATCTGTACAGAATATCAACAAAGAGACCTAGGCTCTGCAGCAATTTCACCAGAGCATTGTTGAAAAATCATTCAAAGACACTATTAATGACAGAAATAAGACTTACAGGTAGAAATCTGCCGGAATCAGACGGATTGCTTGCATTCTGGAAAGGAGAAAAAGCATTAGAAACTCTCCAAAAAGGCGGAAAACAGAAATCTGAAGGGAGAAGATTGAAATGTTTGGATAGCAAGAAAGAGGGTTCAGAAACACACTCATTCAAGACAACTACCGGAATGAAATTTATATCAGGAGCTGTAATTGATTAAGCCCGCAAGTAGCCTCTGCAACCGATCTTATATTTATTATGACAGAGTTCAAAATCTGATTAGTCAGTGAAGAGAACGTCGGTAATAGAACAACAATCTAACAAAATGACTAGTCTTTTTTTAAGCGGTAGAGAAAACCAAACCCCATAAAGGAATGGAGGGTTAATCGTTTCGTCCAAATGCAAAACCTTATTGTAATTATTTCAGAAACCTCAACTTCCAAGTTTATTGAGATCCCATCGCCATTCCCAATTCACAAACTTGCTCAGCATAACGACATTTAGCATCAGAAGTCACACTTTCGCAAGTACTGCTGATCAGTTTGAAAGAAACCCGAGATTCATCTGCTCAACTACGTTGAAACTGAACACAGAAATAATTGCGATGAGCAATGGCAGAATAACATCGAAAATTAAACTATGAAGGAAATTAAGATTTGACTTTGTAATTACGAGTAAGTACAAATGTTTAATCAACAACTTGTACCTATTGTTCAAATTGAGTTGCAGCATCCCAAACCAATTTTCCAAGGAATGAATATCTAAATATACAATCAAGACCATGAAGAAATCCATTCTACCAAGACCAAATTTAAAAGACCTGGGAGAAGAAACTTGCAAAATCAATTCAATGTAGCTGGCGATCATAGCTAACGTGGACAAATACTAAATGAATTAACGGCAGCTAACTAGAGGTGATGCCTCGAAAATACTCTCACCTTACCTTGCAGTAATGTTAGAAGTCTTCGTTTCAATTTTTATTTTGTACAGGCTTTCCTTCATTGTGACTCTCTTTATGTTCTTGTGAGACAAAAGGCTTAATGACAATGTTAGTAATATTGATCTTCATGTTGACGTTTCTTTTGAGTAGACTCTATAACTCATCTCTATGGTCTTGTTATCTATGCTTGACAGGGTAATCCGGCTGTTCAGTGCCGCTTCACGAGACCACACGCAACCTATTTTTCTTATATAGATTCCCCATTTGATTCTTGCTGTATTATTGAGACAGTGTCACACTCCATCCATATGCCTTTGAACAAGTATCATACTGCTAATATAATTGTTTCCGATGACTTCAATGAGGATCAGATGACCTGGTTGAGCATTTTGTGTAGGACTGAAAGAGCTGTAGAAGTTACTTGAAGCTTTTCTCTTGAGCAGCTTTTTGATTTCCCCATAAGATTTTCCTTATTTAGAATCAAATAAACTTTTTCTTCCAGATTTTTTCGCGTCTGTTTCGTACAGTTTCATCTTTACCTCTTTTTGGTTCTTCTAATCATGTTGTTTGTCACTGTAGAGGTTAAGGCAACTGTTTCAAATTTTCTTGACAAGGCACATCATTGTAAGATGGAATGCCTTCCATAGTTAACAAGCCCCAGTTTTCTGTAACCAATTTGCCCATGGTTAGAATACTAGCAGGTGTTACCAGCCTGGGTGAGAGTAGACCTAGAACAATGGTAACAAAGGGCTACTCCACATTCCTCATAACGTCTGAACCCTCAAATTGAAACCTTACAACTGGATGCAGTTTAACGCCTCTATCTTAAATGTAGCAAGACGATTTTTTAAAAACTACTAAGTTTGGAAAATAAAAGGATCACCAGCGGGAGGGGAGGAGGCTGAACAAGAAAGTATTTGAAATCAATGCTTACCTGTCACATAGTAATTCTTTTCTTTAGGAATAAGGGTTATGGGGTACTGCTCGGTCCATATGCCTCCTGGGGCAACGCCATTGGAAGCTTAAACTCTTTGTAGGGTTTTAAACGCTGAATATAACTTGATATACAGCAAAAATCCAGTTACTTAGACACGTGACTTAATTCGCACTGGCTTGGGCATTAGATAAACACAAGAGAGAATACACACAAATTATCTTTTCTTTTACGCTCGAAAAATTCTATGTGTAGAATAAAACCCTAAACTAAAGCAGAATACAAAGCTATTTAAGGAAAGTCAATCCGGAAAATGTTATCACCATCAACAATCAACAGTAAATTCCATTTTCCTGTTGTTCATTGGCATTAGCTGCTCCCACTAGTTAAAAACAGAAGTTTTTATACGGCTGTGTAAGGGATCTTCATTGTTACTACAAGTTGATTTTTATTTCGATTTTGTATTTTCTGAGACCCTGCCGGATGACTCCTGTGCAAAAAGTGGTACTTCTCTTTATTCACAAACTCATGGAGATAGGGATGTACGTTTTTGAAAATGCCAGTACCTAGGATTTCCAAAGAGACTTCGGGCATTTTTGACCATAGTATGAGATTTTGGAAAAAGTGTCCTGGAAAACATGTTCGAAGAAAGTTTTCTTGCTAACACCATATAATTTGTAGAAGATACATTTACTAGAAACTAGTTATCGTCAAACGTTAAAGGAGGCAAGTGGAATGTCAATGAAAATGGGTGAATTTAAAAGTACTATATTAATGAAAGGGCACTTTTATCAAATACTCTGAATTCGGATGAGTACCAGCTTTTATTTAGAAGTCCCTCCCCGGGGATACGTTGTAATTGTGATAATACAGACCATGGCCTAGATTTAGTTTAAAAAGCAAATCAAACGACTCCATTTGGCTACTGATTCCTAAAATTCAGGATTTCAACTCAGTTTCCATTTGCTCATTTTTCAGGCAATGTTCTGACAAGCCAAACCTAATTGAACATTATTATCATCAAGAATCCTTTGCAAACATGCTATACAATAACTGTCTATGGTCTTCTGGAAAGTTTTTTTGACGAACTGTTTACTTTACTGTGTTCTTCAGAGTCGTGTTCTGCAATGATTTTTCAATCGCCAAGTATGTTTACCCGCTTTGGTAAACATTATGTGTAAAAGGTTTATTCCTTGAAAACTCCCAGATCTCTAAGAATTTTGGTACTTTTGGTGACATCTTTAATACATAAGAAATTAAAAAACGCGTGAGAATAGCTGTTGTATGCACAAGGTCTTTGAGTATTGCTAGCTCCTTTAAAACATTGCCATTTACACTCGTTGCATTGGAGCCAGAATTGATACCACCGCGACGTAACTCATCAAGATCAAGTTCAAGAAATATCAAGGCATAAAGGATACCTAGATATAATATTTGCAGAATTCACCCCCGGCTATGCGTCCCCTAAAGTGGAAATCCACCTGAACATAACATCTGTGCCATTAAAAGATTGATAATTTGTTAAAATCATCCACACTTTTAAAGGCAGAGAAGAATATAAACCTCAGAAGTTAAAAAATATCCACAAAAGCTGTTATTTATTTATATAATATTGAGCAACAAATGTTGTCCAAAACCCGGTAAAGGTCACTTATAAGTGAGTTGAGAGGAAGTCATTTCACGATTCTATTCAGGAGACTGCATTGGGTCGAAAATTGTATTTTACTTACCCCCTATCCTTTATTTGCGAGTCATCTTGTTTTGTATCATTAGCTTGTGGTGTTTCGCTCTTTGAAACACAGAATCCCATCACGATTTTGGAGCCTTTTCCTCTCGTGGCAGTTGTTTTGATCGAGCATTGTATCTCATCGATAATTTTCTTTTTTGCGTTTGAAAGCCTTTCTTCATTTCTATTTGTGGTGTTGCTAGGCGCCAAATACTATTCTATATACTTCACAAATTTCTATAGAAATTCTCAAAAAGTATTGTGCTGGTATTGCACTGGGTTTGGAATGTTGATGCTTAAAACCAATTCATAGAAATTTGTTTTGCCTTTGTTCTGGGTTTTAACCTGCTGGTCACAGGGTAACATGGTTGCAGTTCGTTCTCTTCTTTTGTCCGCTCCATTACATTAATTCCTAGACAAAATGGTCATCGAGTTGAGCCAATGGTGATTGAAAGAAAGTCAGTCGGGGGATCCTAATGTGCCAAATAAAGAATTCTCCATGAACAAGTCGCATTGTGTATAGACAATTTTTGCATTCAGAGATTATCTCTAAAAGATCGGTATAATATTTTAAAAGTTCTGCAGTTGGGTAGACACTATACATTGCCAAATGCAGAAAGGATCACTCGAAGGAAAAATTTAGAAGTTAAAATAAAAAACATTTTTACAAATGTGAATTATTAATTATTGACAGTATTTGAAATTTGTTTGACCTGCTATGCGGGAAGTTCCACTCATTCTTTATCACTTTTCACGGCTTTTATTGAAGTTTTTCAGACAACATTAATAATTTAAAATTTTTTGGATACGATATTCACTATGTTGTAGAATTAAGTACTGTAAAACTAAAATGATTATTATTGAAACCGCTAAATATTTATTAGGCTCATTTGTATGGGCCTGAGTCTTGACGAGCGTGTGTACAAATGACTTATTTATTTATTTATGGAAAATTTTTACAGGATATTTACACTTCAATGTATAAAAATACTGTTACTTAGGTATGTGGTATGAACATTTAAATTTGTGTTGCTAATGCTTTATCAAGAACTTTTCAATATTATTCAATAGTATTTTATATTCCTCCTCCTCATATGCCGTGTCTTCACAGAACGTTGGCGGTAATGCTTCTCCACAAGACTCCTTCCCTGGTCTTTTCCAGAATTTCTCTCTCACTGATTTTGGTGCATGTTGACAAGCTTTTCATGAACATCATCCCTTGTCTTCCTCGACCTCTTTTCCCGCATACCTTGCCTATGAGAGCCAGATTTTCCAAACTTCCTTTCCTTGTTATATGACCTAGGAACGACAGCTGTCTTTTCCTGATAGTCTTTTGAAGTCCCTTGTTGTAATTAGCTTGCCTTAGAACTTCTTCATTACTAATGTGTTCTGTCCAGAAAATTCTCCGCATCCTCCGCATCCATAGTTCAAGGCCTTCAACCTTTTTTTCTAATTCTGGCGCGTGTGTCAAGCTTTTACAGCCGTAGGTCATGAAATGGAAGGCATAGCATTTGAGGACTCTCACCCTGGTGTCTATTGAGATCGATCGACATTTCAGAACTTTCGACATGGTCTCGAATACATCCTTTACTACAGTTATCCTTCTCTTTACTTTTGCTATGTTTCTGCCATCTAAGCTAAGCATTCTTCCAAAGTAATTGACCTTGTTCATCTTCTCTATCCTTTCGAGAATCGCGTGTCAAGATGAAATCGACTTGTTCCTCCTTGTTGCTGGCTGCTATACAAAAGGTCTTCTTTCAATTAATGCAAAATCCTCTTCTTTAGCTCTCTTTCTTCAGAGCACTTAAGAGCTTTTGCAGCTTCTGAAGTAAGTCTCTAATCATATTATATCTGTTTTATCTTCCTATAGAAAACTGCTTTCCTTCTCAATCGTTCTCATTATTTGCTCACTGTACAAATTTAGTGAAGTCTGGAGATAGAACGCAGCCTTGTCGTTCTCCTTTTTTAATGTTGCTGTACCTTACAACCTCGTTTTGAATCTTAACTCCATTTGCTCCCAGCACAGATCCCTTAATATTCTGACGTCCTTTCCAGTTATGTCTTAAGATTGTATCATGCCCAGCAGTGTTTCGTGTTTTACCTTGTCGAACGTTTTCCTTTCGTTGATAAAGCAGAGGGTCCCAAATGAAATCCAACCTGTGACGTCCCTGTCGTAGGGACCGGGCAACAGCTATGCTGGCTAACAACAGCCTCTGGTAGCGCCAGGATAGGTCCAGCAAGCCACTGGTTGCTTACAACAAACCGCTAGAAATACTTAAAGGAAGAAAACCGGATGGACCAAACGGAGTAAGACCCTTGAACGTCAAAACGGATTACGATTCGGCATTCTAAACATTGGTACTATAAAAGACAAAACCGAAGAAGTTGTGGAGATGATGCAAGACAGAAAAATAGATCTAATGGGACTTTCAGAAACAAGGGCTAAGATCTCCGCAAGGACAGTGTTACATAACAACTACATCTGCTTCAGCAGCAGCGAGGCCAGCGGACAACATGGTGTGGCAGTGATAGTGAGTGACAAAGTTGGACCTTTTGTGAGTTCCTATGAAAGCGTAAGCAACAGGATTGT
>RDPX01000043.1:3510805-3525195 GCA_003991215.1 Morbakka virulenta | reverse complement strand
GAGATCAACGAAAGGATAAAGAAGTTTTCGCAGAATGTTGGTCTGCTGTACCGCCTCCTCAAAGACAAAGAAGTTCCTACAAAAGCAAAACAGATCATTCACTCAGGAATCCTCAGGCCTATCCTGCTATATGGTTGTGAAACATGGACAATCAACAAGAACAACATGAGAAGAATTGTAGCAGCGGATATGAAGGTTGTCAGGATGATCAGCGGAGTGACCAAATGGGACAGAAAAAGAAATGTCGATCTATGCAAGAACATCAGCATATTGCCTATTGACATGAAAATCAAGAACACGCAAATACAATGGTACGGACATATCAAGAGGAGACCCTCAGACCACTACTTGTCTCTATCCTTCAATTACGCAGTTGAAGGCACTAGACCAAGTGGCCGGACACGAAAACGCTGGCACCAGTACCTGTCTGAATACCTTGCAGAGAAGGGCACCATCTGGCAAGAGGTCAACGCGGCTGAGCTCTACCTCGACCGTGGAAGATGGTCATCCCTGACGCTTCCTCGCTGATAGGCAATCGCCTACTCTGGAGTCCGGTGAGAAGGTGAGAAGAAGATAAAGCAGAGATATAGATCTTGCTCCATTTCTATGGCTCTTTCAGATGGTATTCTATAATAGACATAGCATCCTGGGTACCCGCATCTAGAACGAAGCTGAGTTGTTGTTTGCCTGTTCCTTGTCTTGACGCTCTTCGTGTTCGTAGCATGATGGTATGCATTTTTGGATACATGACCCATGAGACTAATAGCTCTGTGAAGCTTGCATTTTATTGCTTGGGATTTTTTAAATAGAGCAATGAAATTAGTTTCTGTTACTTTGTGGATTCCAAAATCGTCGAGTGCCTGCATCATTTCAGTGCAGATGTTGTCTGGTCCTGCAGGTTCGTTTCTTTTTATCTAGTAAATGGCTGCTCTGATTTTGCATCCCAGAATCTTTGGGCCTTCCAGAGGTTCTCTGATGTGGGGTTTTTATCCAAGAACAGTTCATCTATGTACTCTGCCTATCGCTCCATAACTTTTTCCTTTTTCATCAACATGGACCTGTCTTTGGTTTTAATGCATTCGGTTGAAAAGCTAGTCCCCCTACTAAAATGGTTGTTAATTTTCTTGTGTAATGACAAAGGATCAACTGTTCTGCACCTCTCGACTTCAGTGCATTGGCCATTTATCTACTCTTCTTTCCTTTATCTACACTTCCTTCTGATATTTCGGTACAGCTTGCGATACTAATTAGAGCCTTTATTTCTCATTTTCTGCCTTACTTTCATCATTTTCAAGATCTGTGTTTTCACCCATTCTTATTTCCGTTTCCATGTTTTAACCAGGGCTTACTTCAATATCTCCCATTTTCTGACTTAATCACTTTCCAGAATATTAAATTGATTTGGCACTTAAATGCATATCGAACTTTCATCTTCTGCATTTTCTTGTGATAGATTCGATTGCAGTTTTGCGTCTGATACAGCATGTTTCCATCTGCCGAGGCAAAAGTAGATGATACATGCTACTGGATTCTGGTAGCTGTCACAGTTTGCTCTAGGGTATGCCTTCGCATTCTGGACTTGGTTTCTGAATCGGTGGTTGATGATAATGTAATCGATTTGGATTCTTACTCTGTCTCCCCGACCCTTCCATGTCCACAGGCGTAGTTCTTGAAATACATGATCACTTGCTTGTTAGCTTTGTACCAGGTAACTCATCGCTTTCCTTTTTCAGTGATCATTCCAAGACCGTATGTTCCTGTTACTTATGCAATCCCTTCACAACAAACCTTTGCATTATGACCCTCCCCCNGGACCTGTCTTTGGTTTTAATGCATTCGGTTGAAAAGCTAGTCCCCCTACTAAAATGGTTGTTAATTTTCTTGTGTAATGACAAAGGATCAACTGTTCTGCACCTCTCGACTTCAGTGCATTGGCCATTTATCTACTCTTCTTTCCTTTATCTACACTTCCTTCTGATATTTCGGTACAGCTTGCGATACTAATTAGAGCCTTTATTTCTCATTTTCTGCCTTACTTTCATCATTTTCAAGATCTGTGTTTTCACCCATTCTTATTTCCGTTTCCATGTTTTAACCAGGGCTTACTTCAATATCTCCCATTTTCTGACTTAATCACTTTCCAGAATATTAAATTGATTTGGCACTTAAATGCATATCGAACTTTCATCTTCTGCATTTTCTTGTGATAGATTCGATTGCAGTTTTGCGTCTGATACAGCATGTTTCCATCTGCCGAGGCAAAAGTAGATGATACATGCTACTGGATTCTGGTAGCTGTCACAGTTTGCTCTAGGGTATGCCTTCGCATTCTGGACTTGGTTTCTGAATCGGTGGTTGATGATAATGTAATCGATTTGGATTCTTACTCTGTCTCCCCGACCCTTCCATGTCCACAGGCGTAGTTCTTGAAATACATGATCACTTGCTTGTTAGCTTTGTACCAGGTAACTCATCGCTTTCCTTTTTCAGTGATCATTCCAAGACCGTATGTTCCTGTTACTTATGCAATCCCTTCACAACAAACCTTTGCATTATGACCCTCCCCCCCTCCCCCCCTTCATCGCTATGATGACATCTTGCGACTTACATTGCCTTCTTTGCGCATGGATCTACTTGAAGAACAAATCTGGGTCTTTCTCACTGTTCTCTGCTGTCGGCACTTACACTGGTATTATGCTGATGTCCAAGGGTTTGCTTTTTATTCTCATCAGCATAATTCTGTCCGACAGGGTCTAATAGCCAAGTAAGTACTTGCTCATCTCTTCATCAAGTCTTATTCCTAACTCCACTTTAATTTTTACCTCCACCCGAGTAAAATGACTTTGTTGCCATTTAGATCAAAACTGAACCTGACCATCTTGTTTCACAGAAACCTAACATATTAATTTTCATACAGTCAATTACTTGCTTTGCATTTGATGGTTTTCCGGCTTGATATAATGTATGTACTTTCCACCTTCTTATTCGAAGACTATTAATGTAAAGTAAATTAAAGTAAAGAAAAGTAAAGAAAAGTATATCTGTATGTTTTATAGCACCTTGCTTTAGAAATTACAATTGTAAACCTCCCTGAAAAACATTCTGGAAACATTTATAAGTGTTCCCTATCATTTTTGTTCACAGTGATAAATTCCTGTAAAATCCTATGTAAAATTAGAGACAGGTAATTTTAGATTTAGATAAAATCTTACTTCATAAATTTAGACTGTTGCTACTTTCTTTACGTATTATCCGTGGGTATACGGTATGACAGAGGACACGCAGAATAATTTTAGATTATCTACTTGTTTATGTTTTTATTGATTTTTAGACAAACTTTATTTCTTTGGTGAGGCGGATGTTGAGTGTATATGGTTTTCCTTCTGTTGAACAATTTTTCTTGAAAAGTTTTCAATATTGTCGTCTTCTTAAAAAAGTGGACCAATCAATTCCATTATTACCTTACTGGTATTGATAAAGCAGAAAAATTGGAACCAGTTACCTTTTGTTATAAAACTGGTAATACAACTTTTCTTATAAACCTTTTTTTCGCCCCCAAGCGAGAAGCTAGATCAGAAGTTTTCAAAATCAGATTGTAGTAATATTGCTTAAAAGAGGAATTACTGCAACTATCAATTAGAAGCTGAACCCAAAACTACTGGGCGAAATAAAGGAGGAAAAGATATTTAAAAAATCTTAAAGATAATTTAACAGCATTATTGTCAACATTATTTTTGTCGGTCTTACAAAATTGATTTCAATGAGATAAACAAAAATTTTGATGCCTGAGCTTTTGTGCAATAAACACGTATACATACGCACCACATGTATATTAACTTACCAAAGTACAATAATACAATAACCTACAATAATGATACAATAGTTCTAATATTGTTACATTGCAACATTACTTGAAGTAAAGTATGTCTACAATCTTAATATGGTAACAAAAAATAATTTTTTAAACAAGTTAGTTAATAAATAAAGCGCTGCAATTGAGGTCTTTCATTCAATTAAGTTGCAAATCAGAAGGTTTAGTTGGAGTAGTTGTGATAGAAAAGAACAGTACTAATAACAAATAAGAAACAAAGAGAATTTAGAGATTTTGAAAGACGAATAAAATAGAGAAGTTTCATGCCCTTTTCCCCAACATTTAAAACAAAGACATGATCGGAGAAGTAGTTTTTAGGGAAAACCGTGGTACCTGTGCTTTGAAATTCCAATTGACTTGTGTTACAGAAATTGTGCAAAGAACAATATAGATACATAGGATTCAGTGCTGACTCTGATGACAATGAACTTGAAAACAGCCAATTGGGATCCCCAAAAAGACTCACATGAATGAGGAATTTAACCCAAATATAGAAAAGAACGACGTTTCACATGCGTACAAAAATTTTGAAAAACCCGAACAAAAAATATAAAAGATTTTTGAAAAATATTTGGAACTAAGGAAAATCAAACAAAAAAGTCATTGAAATGCAGAGCATGTTTAATGAAATGAATAAGCAAAGGAAGATATCTAGTTTCAATGCTGACAAAAAAGAAAAATGTACGAATCGCGTATTTAACCCATCATGTAAGGCAAGAAAGGAACAGATTGAAACAAATGTAGGATTTTTCTATGGAAAATATGTGCAAGACGAGTGAGTTAGATTACAGGTATGTAAACGAACTCAAGTAAGAGTAACTAATGGAAGATAAGAAAATAAGCAAAAGTTATATTAGATTGTAAAAGGAAATGCTTAGCTGAAAAGAAAGATGGCAAAGAAACATGAAGAGAGTATAATTATGCACAAATGCTACTAATCTTGATGACAGGCACCAAGAACTTACGCAGGATAATATCTTACGTCACCTTTACGTATTAGTGACAAACTGTGTAGAAATAAATAATTTAAAAAGCGCAAGATAAAAGGAATACTTGAAATACGAAGGAAACTTTAAAAATAGAAACTATGAAAAAGCCTTAGCTTTTCAATGATGTACATTTGAAATGACACTGTCCTGAATATTATACAAAATACGTAGGTGTAATAGCTTTATCATGTTACGAGCTGTAAGCTTTTTCTGAGCTACGTTTCGAGAGATTTTTCTCCCGTCGTCAGGTTTGACCTTGAGAGAAGTATCTCTCGAAACGTATCTCAGAAAAAGCTTACGACTCATAACACGATAAAGCTCTTACTTCTATGGCTTCCTCTGAGTGCAAAAAGTTCAGAATGTTCAAGACAAATACGTAGTTAACCCTCTTGAATGGATAAAATTACTAACAATTGTGGAAAACACAGACAAGCATTTTCATACAATAAAAAAATTCAATAGGGTCATTCAGTTAACATTCAGGGCGAAAAATAGCAATTATATTTAGGGGAAAAGGTCAGTTAGCTTTAACGTTTTTCACTTGAAGTGGTGGCAATAGTTCTACTAAAAGTAATACTTAACATTCTTTAAAGCAACACATGAGTGCAAAACTGTTCTAGATTGGTCAGAAATATGTAAAATAAAGTTCTCGATTCATATACTGGAATCCTAATGTATCAAGTATCTCTTGCTTTGAGAATACACGATACATCAGAAAAAGAAGCTATTTAGCTAACAAATGAACTTTATTGAGGCCAAATGTTGAAAAGCCAATACCCCGAACTCCCATTTAACATAAAGGATAACATAAAAAATGGTATGATATAAAGACAGTTGATTCGTGGCTACTATCTGTTCTAAGTACAATAGAGTAAATATGAGAAATAGTCTTACCGTGGCCTGCTTCGGCGTTGACAACAAACAAGCTTCGAAGAAACAGTACCCATTGACCAGCGAGCAATACGAAAGGTTAAAGAAATTTGAATAAAATATGCATACAATTTCCACTTGTAATTCTTCAAGGGAAGATCTGAATGATCGTCAATCTTTCAAATGTCATATATATTGACCTTAGTATTAATAACCCACTTAACCACAGCTGTTTTTATTGCAATATCCCCAAGATAGCATGTATACACAACTTCCTTGCTTCCTGCAGGACAAATTTACATGAAATGTGCAGACAGCATGTTAGCTAAGTACAATACAATATCCAAATCAATGAGGTAACCTGCCGACGTCTCAATACAATTTGCTTTCATATTTGATCGATTTAATAAATGTTTAAGACCATTTTAACAATCTAAATTCCACTGGAGGCTATTGGATGGCACAATTCGTTTGTGGAATGCTATTCCCGGAAGGTAGCATCTGTTAAAAAAATCCCTCCAGAGGAAATTTCTACTGGCCTGCAGAACATATCCAGAAACAGGGTTAAAGTAAATAAAATTTTTAAAAATATATAGAAAGAATCTCTGAATTGAAAGTAGAAAAGTTCCGAAATTTAGGAGCTTCTTTGTTTTCTTTTTTCTGCGTATTCATAAAAGGAAAATAACATTTATGAAATCAATTAACTTTAACAGGTATGATATTGTAAAATAGTTCTATAAGCACTATTTATTCTGTGATTCAAAAAATAATATGGCATTTCATGCTGAGAGTTTCCGAACATTATCGTGCTACTGCATACTGCACTTAAAGTTAGTTTTACCTTGCGAAAAAATTTCCTTTGTCTACAAAGGATGCCTTGCCTGCCAAAAATTTAAGTATGGTTGTGTATGAGCTTAAATGCCAATTTGATGCCATGTTTGTTGGCAGGACAGGACACACATCTCTAAAAGTAATTTATTTTACTTAAGTGTGCATATCCTGTACAAACATTTTACAACAACAACAACAACAATGATAATAATAATAATAATAATATACATCCTAAAGGCTCATAGATAGAATAAAACAGCATGTTTCCAGTTTTATAGAGAAAAATTCTGTGTTTGTCGAGTTAAGTGTAGAAGAGAATACAAAAATACAAGCAAAAGTGTGAATTCTGATTGGGATATAGCATAGAATTTGCTGCTAGACCGGGAATGCAATGAAAATTTCGAGATAAATCAGCTAGATCTATCTTTCCTTTACGAACATTAAAGGCAATTGGTGTTCAAATTTTATCACATCCTCTTTGCAAACGAAAAGAAATTGTTTATGGTTTCCAATTGCTTTAGACAGCCCGTCACCAAAAGTGACAAGTTTTCTTCATCCTATTACAAAATAGGTGGAGGGCTTTCTCGATCATCTTTTTGTTTGTAGTATGAAATAAAAAACACACTTCCTTTCATCTTTCTTATTCTGATGCTTTGGTTAAATCGAGTGCCAGTGAAGTAGATATGGACCACAATGAACGTTACTTTAATAAGGGTTTTTAAGATTTGAACCACTTATCGTTATGATATCAATATAAGATTCTGCTTCAAGACAACCAAGAACAAAATTGGAACAAGAAGAGTTGGAATACATAATTAATAATGCCATTCCTGTCACGTCGTTGAGGCTTAGCACAATGTGGTTGAAAAATAAACTCAGAAAGAAGTTTGTGAGCTCTAGTCTTTTAGTTTCTGGCATGTCATTAGCCTCGTCCGTGTCTCCAAGGAAGGAGCAAGACCTTACTCTAAAGCGAATATTTTTGGAAAAGGTCTGCTAGTGTGTTTGTAGTCTGGCTGTTTTTTGAGAACCAGGGGTATGATTTGAACATTTCTTATAACTCAGTGTTAAAGAATTAAAGAACTAATTAAAGAATTTTAAAACAATGAAGCAATATTTTTTACTCTTTTTTCTTTTCAAATTGGAACAATATTAGAATTGTCTGTTTAACTTTGATACAATTGCCATCAAGTAAAATTATCAAATGCCATATCCAATAAGACAATGCAAGGGGATATTCAGTATAAAGTATATGTAATGTATATACAGAAAGTTTTATATACGGTTAATATATATAGTGAAATACTGGTAACACAACTACCCAGAAATTATATTATATTATATTATATTATATTATATTATATTATATTATATTATATTATATTATATTATATTATATTATATTATATTATATTATATTATATTATATTATATTATATTATATTATATTATATTATATTATATTATATTATATTATATTATATTATATTATATTATATTATATTATATTATATTATATTATATTATATTATTTTATATTATATTATATTATATTATATTATATTATATTATATTATATTATATTATATTATATTATATTATATTATATTATATTATATTATATTATATTATATTATATTATATTATATTATATTATATTATATTATATTATATTATATTATATTATATTATATTATATTATATTATATTATATTATATTATATTATATTATATTATATTATATTATATTATATTATATTATATTATATTATATTATATTATATTATATTATATTATATTATATTATATTATATTATATTATATTATATTATATTATATTATATTATATTATATTATATTATATTATATTATATTATATTATATTATATTATATTATATTATATTATATTATATTATATTATATTATATTATATTATATTATATTATATTATATTATATTATATTATATTATATTATATTATATTATATTATATTATATTATATTATATTATATTATATTATATTATATTATATTATATTATATTATATTATATTATATTATATTATATTATATTATATTATATTATATTATATTATATTATATTATATTATATTATATTATATTATATTATATTATATTATATTATATTATATTATATTATATTATATTATATTATATTATATTATATTATATTATATTATATTATATTATATTATATTATATTATATTATATTATATTATATTATATTATATTATATTATATTATATTATATTATATTATATTATATTATATTATATTATATTATATTATATTATATTATATTATATTATATTATATTATANAAAAATTATCCTGGTCAGAGATGCCATGTAGTTCCTGTTTCAAGTCTGTCAAACATTCAGCATTTTGTTTGTTAGCAACGCGTTTTCCTCACAGATCCGCCCAGAATTGGGTGGCTTCTCCTCAGTTCGGCGGTTTATCATTCTGGATATCGCCTTGTAGGTTCCTGAAAAAACTACCTCTAATTGGTTTTAAAGAAGCTGTTCTGCACATACTGGGTATTGCGCTCAATGTACTTTCTGTCTCTTACCAATTTGTTAGATATCCTAAGTTTGATCCCTTCCATCACCACATCGGACCCTTTCTTCTTGATCTTGTAGTTCCTTTGCAGATCCTATTAAACCGATTCTTTAGCATTGATCCATGTCCCCTTATATCACCTCTCAATATTACACAAATGTTTTCTGAAGATCAGAACATCTCCTTCTTTTCTTCTCTTCCATATGTACTCTGGCATTTTTTCTTTCCCATTCGTCTACCTGCTACCCTTTCAGCGACAACAACTGCTGCAGCGCGTATCAAACCCGTTAACTGTGTGATATCATCAGTAAGGACATGTTTGAGTACACCATCCACTTTCACTGTTTCAGCTTGAACTTTACGCCAATTTATATAGCACAAATTTATTGGTTCAAGCGCAGGGTGTTAAATCACAAGCTCTATTAGTCTTGCCAAGTTCTCATTATCTTCATTACTGAAGTGATCTCTTCATTGGGCTGGTGCCCACTGTCTAAACCAGGAGTTCAATGACCATCGGCAGATGTGTTATTTTCAGCGTTGTCCTCTTCTTCTAAATTCGAGGGAGATAATTATTGTTATAATTGTTGTTACTATCACTACTGTTTTCAAAGATGCTAGTTCGAGAAAATAACTTGATACTACATAAAATCACAAGAAGTTCACGCATATTTATTTAAAGAAAATATGCTTGATGTTTCTTAAACAAATTAATATTTCGATCTTACGTTCCAAACGTTATCACAGAATGATGTTTTTTACAATAGAAAAGCGTACATAATTTGAAATTTTAATTGACATGCTCAAATGAATATAGACCAATAAAAGATTATCATATAAAGAGCGTTAATGCCACCAATTTCACTTGGGCATTAATCCGAGGTTTTTCTTTTTTAATTATTAATGCCTCAGTTGTTATTCTAGAAAAGTAGCTACTTTACTGTCCCGTTTTGAAAACCGTAAAGGTTTCTTCAGTTATCGGCTGATGGCCGCTCTTCAGAGTATGTGAAAGTACAGTGGAGCTCTTGTCTTTTACACTTTCCTGAAGTCTACGGCTAACATTTCAAATGCATGTGGCATTACAGACTTTGGACATTCCACGTTGTATACCAAACTAATTTGTTCTTTTTCGTTTTCCGACCTTTCACTTCGAATTGTGAGCCAAGCTTTGTGCCAGTATGGTCTTAAAGGTTAACTCCATTTATTTCTTAGGTTATAGATAGAACTCTCTTAAGGGTATATGATGTTTCAAAGAAGAATATCTTCTGCATTTCTCTAATGATGATCTTTCTACGAATTTTTGATGCATGTTCATTCGAAACCTTTTCTTAGGGCTCAACAATGACCAGGACGATACTCGATCTCATATTCCACATTTTGGAAGCTATTTTCAAAAGTTCTTTGTGACATTGCGGTCAGATGGCACACATATGTGAATAAAAATATATACATATAATTTCTTTATTTCCTTTAATCACGATCGGACCTATTGGTAGTGATCTTCTTGTCAATATGAATTAGCATATGCCGTAGTATGACTACATTTTCCCCTTTAACTACTGTGCTTGGCTTATGTTTACATCATTTTAAAGGCATTGTGTAATCATATTGCTTACATACATTTTCGTGGATGGAGAATAGAGCTTTGTCAGAAACTGGTTTCCTTGACATGACGTGCCCTATAATGTCATCATATTCGTGACACAATCTGCGTTTCAGATTTCTCCCATCTTTAATGATCTTGTTCCAATAGTTGTTTGTCCTAATGTGCCTTTCCTCTTAATTTTCTCTTGTGATTTCCATTAGTCTTTTACTGGAGTACTTTTTGCTCGTCTTGCACTTTTTACTGACAAACTGTCCTCAGTTTTAACATCTTATTTTTGGATCTCTCTCTTAAATTAGGTTGGCTCCTTTTGGGTTGAGCACAGTTTCTGATCTTCTTCATTATAGAGTTGCAAACGTTTCGAAAAAACTTTTCATTTTACGGCCTCAGATGTGTTTCTATGCCTTTGATGTAGACTTGTATTGGAGACTAATTAAATCAAATCACGCCTTTCCATTTTTTAGTGATGTAAATCTTGTCAACATCTGCTTTGGAATGGTTCATCCTGTACATAGTTCTTTCTTGTTTTCCTATCTATCTTCTCTATTTCGTGTAATTGCCAATTGATGATATTGAAACCTTAACTGACGACTAGTACTGCTAGTGTATTTGCAACTATAATTTTGTTACCACCATTCAGCTCACTTTTTGGAACCAATTTAACTCGTCTTTCATACTCCTTTTTGAGATTTTTTCTGTCATCTCAGAATGCTGGATTCCGTCTTCTTTGTTTATTTCCTAGTATTTCCAAGTGCCCTCTTGGTCTTGAATATTGGTACCCTCATCAATTTCACTGGATGATATTTGTGTCAGTTTTCCTGGCTTTAATATTGCCGTAGGACATTTATCTAACCCGAACTGCATTTTTCTTTCATCACTAAACTAAGCAATTTTCTTTATAAACTAGCCTCAGACAACACTTTCATTGGTCAGGTGCTCATTCCAGCTTATACACATCATTTCCCTTCCTAGCCGCACAATTAATGCAAAAGCTAGTTTAACAATTTCACAGACAAAAATTAGTAAACCAATAGCCTCATGACATCAAAATACACCTCTCCATATTTTCTTTAGCTACCCTCTCCTGGAGCTGCGAGGATTAGAAGAGGGAGATCGCTAAAAGAATAAGACATACAATTTTTAAAGGTTTGAGGCTATTAATAAATTTAAGAGAAGAAATTGTCCAATGCAATTGTTGGTACTTGTTAGGAAAAGATTGAGATATTGAAAACAAACTGTCTGCCCAACACTGGCCTGAAATTCCGAGCCTGGCAATACTGATCCTACCTCTTAAACATTGACACAAACAAGAACATTAGAAACTTAAACAGCTTTTCTTCTTATTGTGAAAGTTTTGCTTGACAATATTTAATTACTTAATTGATTTTTAATAAGAATAATTATGATATGTAGTGTGTAATATTATCTTAAGGAGTTCCCTGCGTGTTCCTGCAAAGTTTCATGTTGCTAGGATGCTTTGTTTAATCAATTTTTTTAGCTTTGTCGTCACTAACGTTTTATCCAAGAACAACAACAATAACAACACTTTCAATTCTAAGACCTGCGTTATCCACTAGTGAAAATTCGTAACAAGAGCTCTAAAGAGACAATCGTAAGTACATAAAAGGCTTATCGTTCATCTTTCAATTCAAGCTCTTGTATTCTAACAGCTGGAAGGCTCTACTGAGCAGAGATAGCAGGACAGTGAAGATGAGTTGTACATTTTAGTTGTAAAAAAAAATATCTTTCCACATGAAGATCCCTATTACTGACACTGTCATCAAGGCCTTTCTCACCACGTGCAAGAAATATGAAGAGAGTTGGAATAAAGGGAAGCTTTCACAAAGCAGAGTTTGCAATAAAAACATTACTTAAAGCTGAGGAGAGACTATTTTTGAAGATAACGTGTTTTTGGTTGTAAGTGTAAGACTGCTTCCCAACTGAACTTTTTTATTTAGAGCTACACAGCCCCCTACTCCCTTATTCAACCTTGAATTGCGTTATACTACTGTTCTTCAATTTTTAATTTCACAGAGTGCAACACAAAACTAACAATTCATGACAAATCAATCCATGTCCTGTAATTAAGGGCAGTTTTTATTAGATAGCTTCCTTCTGGGCATTGTAAACATCTTTATGTCAGGTTAGTGCAGAAAGATCTTTATTGCACAAAAATCTGTGCTCGTAAATGAAGAGTTGACCAAATAGCTTTATGGGCATGCAAAATCTAAGTCTATGTATATGTATGTATATATTAAAGAAGCTGTATATGTATGTATTTATGTATACATTTATGTATGTATGTTTGTATGTTTGTATGTTTGTATGTTTGTATGTTTGTATGTTTGTATGTTTGTATGTTTGTATGTTTGTATGTTTGTATGTTTGTATGTTTGTATGTTTGTATGTTTGTATGTTTGTATGTTTGTATGTTTGTATGTTTGTATGTTTGTTTGTATGTTTGTTTGCATGTATGTATGCATGCATGCATGTATGTAGTATTACTATTGATGTACTTCCGTCACGCCTTTTGGACCTTTTGTCTGTGCAACGGATTAAATCCCTCAATTGTGTCCAGAGTCCTATTTTTGTTGGTATTCCAAGCATCTACATCTTTCCAACAAAATTGTCATTTGTCTCATCTCAAGTTCTTCGGCATATCTCTTAAAGTTTTTGCTCAGTATGCCAACGACCCCAGTGAGAATGGGTATTATCACTAACTTCCTGACATTCCATTGCTTTTCCACTTCTCTTCTAAGGTCTTCGTACTTTTCTCTCTTCTCGTCCTCCCTTTCGATCACTCGTCCGTCAAACGGGTGAAGTGTGAAATCAATGATTTTGCATTCATTCATGCGTTTGCCTCTTTATCGTGGAGTACAATATCAGGTCGGTTGTGATTCCATTGGTGATCTGTTTGAATTCTAAAGTCCTGCACGTTTTTTGACTTTCCGTTCTCTAAAACACCATCACTAGGGGGTTGCCAACCAAGGCTGAAGAGTCCATCCTACCCTTAAGACAGACTAAATCGAGCTGGATACCAACTCGGTACTTCACGGTTTAGGAATAGGCTGACAGGTACTAAACCTTGCCCAAGATTAACCTGGAGGTAGTTGCAGCAAAGGGTAACTTCATTCTCCCACGTCGAAACTCCTCAACCAGATGCATTTGAAAGTAGTACCCAGAACTAAATATTACTATTATTATTGTTATTATTATTATTATTGGTGATGGTAGTAAAAGTAGTAGTAGTAGTAGTAGTAGTAGTAGTAATAGTAGTAGTAGTAGTAGTAGTAGTAGTAGTAGTAGTAGTATAGAACATTTGAAGTCTATTTGATACTTTGATAGTCTAACCATTAAAAAAATAAAACTATGTCTTATTTTTGATCAAGTCACGCACTTGGAGACAAAAGCATCTCCTCTTGGGTGAGTTAGACGTACGGCGATGTTTAGTCACTTACAAACTTGAATCAAGCCAGACATTAACTCCTTAATCTTTTGCCCCGACGCGACTTGAATCTGGGCAACTTTACATACGTCAGCCAGTTAAGAAATATATTGGAAACGTCATAGCTAAACAACACCTTTTTGTAGATGTAAAAATGTTTCAACTTCTTTCAATTGTCCCTATTGCCACTCACTCAACCTATCCT
>RDPX01000043.1:3495600-3509623 GCA_003991215.1 Morbakka virulenta | reverse complement strand
TGTATGTTTGTATGTTTGTATGTTTGTATGTTTGTATGTTTGTTTGTATGTTTGTTTGCATGTATGTATGCATGCATGCATGTATGTAGTATTACTATTGATGTACTTCCGTCACGCCTTTTGGACCTTTTGTCTGTGCAACGGATTAAATCCCTCAATTGTGTCCAGAGTCCTATTTTTGTTGGTATTCCAAGCATCTACATCTTTCCAACAAAATTGTCATTTGTCTCATCTCAAGTTCTTCGGCATATCTCTTAAAGTTTTTGCTCAGTATGCCAACGACCCCAGTGAGAATGGGTATTATCACTAACTTCCTGACATTCCATTGCTTTTCCACTTCTCTTCTAAGGTCTTCGTACTTTTCTCTCTTCTCGTCCTCCCTTTCGATCACTCGTCCGTCAAACGGGTGAAGTGTGAAATCAATGATTTTGCATTCATTCATGCGTTTGCCTCTTTATCGTGGAGTACAATATCAGGTCGGTTGTGATTCCATTGGTGATCTGTTTGAATTCTAAAGTCCTGCACGTTTTTTGACTTTCCGTTCTCTAAAACACCATCACTAGGGGGTTGCCAACCAAGGCTGAAGAGTCCATCCTACCCTTAAGACAGACTAAATCGAGCTGGATACCAACTCGGTACTTCACGGTTTAGGAATAGGCTGACAGGTACTAAACCTTGCCCAAGATTAACCTGGAGGTAGTTGCAGCAAAGGGTAACTTCATTCTCCCACGTCGAAACTCCTCAACCAGATGCATTTGAAAGTAGTACCCAGAACTAAATATTACTATTATTATTGTTATTATTATTATTATTGGTGGTGGTAGTAAAAGTAGTAGTAGTAGTAGTAGTAGTAATAGTAGTAGTAGTAGTAGTAGTAGTAGTAGTAGTAGTAGTAGTAGTAGTAGTAGTAGTATAGAACATTTGAAGTCTATTTGATACTTTGATAGTCTAACCATTAAAAAAATAAAACTATGTCTTGTTTTTGATCAAGTCACGCACTTGGAGACAAAAGCATCTCCTCTTGGGTGAGTTAGACGTACGGCGATGTTTAGTCACTTACAAACTTGAATCAAGCCAGACATTAACTCCTTAATCTTTTGCCCCGACGCGACTTGAATCTGGGCAACTTTACATACGTCAGCCAGTTAAGAAATATATTGGAAACGTCATAGCTAAACAACACCTTTTTGTAGATGTAAAAATGTTTCAACTTCTTTAGATAGTCCCTATTGCCACTCACTTAACCTATCCTTCTCTTTCTTTTATAGACCCATTCTTCATCGACTCTAGTCTTTCCACTTACCAATCCATAACTGCTACCTTGTGAATTTTCTAGACGTAAAAAAAATACGATTTTGACGAACTTTACACACTTCCTAATTTTGTTCTGGTATTAAAGGAAGACAGTAAAGGTTTGATAAATTTTTCAATGCATCCTAGGTAGGTTCTGCAGTTGGGCACTTGCAAATACTGACTGGGAGAAAGACCCTTTACCCAAAATGACTCTTTAATATTTAATAGTATCCAGCAGGAGTTAGTAACCTGTTTTGATTGTTTGCTGGTGCTCGTTTGCTTTATGTTATCAAAAGTTATATCTTAAAGGAAGACGTCATAATAACATGTAAGGTCTATTTCGTTAAAAAGGAACGGTAATAAATGCGCGGGGTGTTTAGGCTTGTCTCTGCAGTTGATGAGTACCACTTTCTATATAGTGGTACTCATCTTTGTTTCTGAATTCACTGAGAAAGAGGTGTAGATTTGTGACAATGCTAGAACTTAAAATTTTTAGAAAGTGTTGAG
Organism: Morbakka virulenta; assembly: GCA_003991215.1. NCBI lineage: Eukaryota > Metazoa > Cnidaria > Cubozoa > Carybdeida > Carukiidae > Morbakka > Morbakka virulenta. The sequence continues at coordinate 3,507,823 of RDPX01000043.1, read as the reverse complement.
GGGGTTGCCGTTAGCCAGAGCTTTTAGAGAAAAAGGGTCCTTTATATCTAGCTAACAGCACACAACTTGTAGAAAACACTTGCAGATAAAACCTTTTCCTGGCAACAATATCAAAATGTATAAGACAAATGTTAATTCTAAAAATGCATGTCTAATGACTCAAGAAAACATAGCAAGTTAGTAAAGGATCTTCAATAATTTCCTGTTTCATTGGCTTGAATTTTGAGTCTATAAACATGCCTATTTTTGAATTATACACTTGCATATTAGAGCATTGATCATTAAAAGTTTAAGAAAGTATAAAATACTCTGAATTAGGATGATTATTACTCTATATGCAGTAGTGCACCCTCCCAGGTCTTTAGTGGCACTGTACAGGAACCTGAAAATATACTGAATGCACAATGTTACTTTAAAAGTAAAAATCCTATCTTATGTCTTATCTCACAGACCGATTAAAATTTGTGTTTTATTAATAAACTTTTTAGCAAGTACGTAAAGTATGTTGCCGGGAAATGAAGAGTTAACGTTGGCTTAGTGATTACATACTTGCATTTCTGTGATGAAGTGAAATGGCTAGAACTCTTTTAAAGGCGGTTGGTTTTGTAAATAGAATAAATTATTACTTAGTATTGGTACTAGCAAATATAAAAGAATTAGACTTGGCAACAAAAGTAAAACAAAAGAGAAATTCCCGAACAAATCATTTACCGATGAATAATTAACTTAAAAAATCGCTTTTCAACACTAAGACTCTTAAAAAAGGACTTAAAGACAAATGATAATTCAATTATTTTCAACGCAGTAAGCTTGTTTAGCCAATACGTGTTCGTAACCTTGGTAAAGTTTTAAGTAAGCCGCCTAATATAGCTGGCATTTATTGAACTGTACCTTGACAGAATGGTTGTAACAGATTGAAAAACTTTTATCTGCATTTTGGTTAATAACCTTCTTTAGGAAGCTTTTTATAACAAAAAAATAATCTGAAAAAAAATTCAAAATATTACTAATATTAATTAATTAATTAATAAGAACTATGATTGCAACTAATAGTTTATATTTTTCGTGTTTTACCTTATGTATATGCATTTATATAAATATAAATATATATCTATCTATATATACACCTATATATATATCTATATATATATATCTATCTATATATATATATATTTCAGGAAACACTTTGATGCCATTGAATTAACATATTTTGCACCATCTGTCAGCATATATTACATGTATTGCAAGAAATAGCTTCAAGCNTAACCTTCTTTAGGAAGCTTTTTATAACAAAAAAATAATCTGAAAAAAAATTCAAAATATTACTAATATTAATTAATTAATTAATAAGAACTATGATTGCAACTAATAGTTTATATTTTTCGTGTTTTACCTTATGTATATGCATTTATATAAATATAAATATATATCTATCTATATATACACCTATATATATATCTATATATATATATCTATCTATATATATATATATTTCAGGAAACACTTTGATGCCATTGAATTAACATATTTTGCACCATCTGTCAGCATATATTACATGTATTGCAAGAAATAGCTTCAAGCGAGTTGAACTGGAGAATTCTACACAATGTGTCCCCCTGAATGTTGAGTGGGGTCTTGCTACTTTATCAAAAACTATCATAATCCATAGGTAGTGATAAAAAAGAAGTCAATCTGCAAATCAGCTCTTTGTAGTTAAAATATTGGAGACTATTGCAACCATCGGATATTTTTGTACCAGTACCATATTAATTTAGTACAATACCCCTAGAATGATTTTTAGACTGGGAAAAAATGCATTTCCTAAGTCCATCAACGGTAAAGCAAACAGTACAAGTCATTACTTTTTGAAGGCTTCTTTCATCCACCAACTGTCCAGCACTTTAGTAATGACACTTCTGAGCGATTTAGTCTCTTAAGAAATGATTTTCGCCTGCATCTATAAACTCGGTACGTTAACTACACTATTACCAGAATTAGTCGCCTTTGTGTCATTTCTAGTTGTAAGGTGGGTCACACCTCTCCTTACAACTGGAAATGACACGTCTCTCTGCAGCTATGATCTTGCTATAACTATAAAAAGTGACAAGCGTGTTAATTAAGTAACAAGAATTACAAATTATATTTTCCCTTTTTCGGATTACAAATTGCTGCAAGAACGCAGTTTTCCCTCCTTCACTTTTTGGAGATAACATTGAATTATATCAGCTCCAATTCGGGTACACAAACTATAATTATCAAGTCGTTAATTTGAAGCACCAAGAGAACAAAAACTTGCTGTCGTTAATGGTCATCTCTCAAGCAAATAGTTTGATAATGACGAAAGATGACGTAAACAAAGATGCCGCCGCTTGATTACCTAGAAAGTTAAGACTGTGGTCAGGCTTTATTTCCTGTTTGTACCATTCTCCTTTTAATCTGGAATGATTGAACCTCATCAGATCACCGTGACAGCTACAAATTTCCTCAGCAAGTCACACTAATTACCTCAAAGCTTCGAAAAGTAAGATAATGCAGCCCTGAATAAATTCCATTTTGCGATCTCCCTCACTAATTCAGTAAAATCTATCTATTATTATAGCAGGAACTCCCGTTTAGAATCTAATGCCTGGAGTTGTTTTTGCCATCTATTCTACCCTCCGTAATACAACTTTTTCGTACTACAACGTTTCTCTCTCTAAAAGTGTATATGGTACGATGACCACCGGCCTTACCCCTACTTCTCTTTACTTTGGCTCTGATAACAAAACAATGGATGACTTGTATAGGTCCCTTAATGCGGCATTAACAAACAACTCTCTCCAGAAAAGCTAATCTTGCACTTCACACTTTTACTTCCGTATAAAAAGAATGAGAACATTTGGATCAACATTCCTGAACCAGATGAGAGAGAAAAAACACATTGAAATGGTTCGTCACTGCACACTTAGCAGGCAGTTACTTGGAATTAGAAACTTGCAAATGCTTGATAAGAATAAGCTGAAATGGTTTCATCTATAATAACAAATGAATCACGAGTTTGTCAGACAATGTTACCTTCAAAGTATGATACAAACAAATCCATCGTAGAGGGAGACTGCTGAGGCTTAACACAAATTAGTCAGCTACAACTTTCGTCTGTTGTTTCTCCCTTAAATCTCAATAATTTCAAAACGTAAGGTAGCCTCTCCTGTTGACTGTTTTATCGCTTGATCTCCCATTACAATATAACGGTTGCTTTTCTACGTCTCCTGGATTCCATTGATATGCACTTGAGAAATATATCAGTGCAAAAACATTCCCGGCACAGTATCCTATGCCGGGATGGCCTTGTCTAAGAAGCGAACTTTTCACCAGTTCTGATGAAACAGTAGTTCCTTCTTTCTGGCCCTGAAAATCTTTCCAAGACTGGTGGAAATATAAATTAAATTTTGTGACATTTCCCCTTCTGACTTTGAACATTTTGGTTAAAATTACATAAGATAGATAAGATTTCTGATATTTTTGTTTGCTTCCTTCCACAATGCGATTTAAAACATTAGGACTTTTAATCATATCCATTTTTTACGTTTCGTTGCTCTCTCTGCATTTGATTTTGCCCTACTGGCTTGAGCTGATATCAGATCTATTACCACGCAATTGTTAAATAAGAAGTTAACGTTATGATCAAATTTTATGGATGAGAAATAAGTTCAACAACAGGTCTTAAAAATCCTTCCTTGCAAAGGTCATCATCAAAAGAATTTTGGACACAAGCAGTCCTCCAGAAAAGGGTGAACCAACGAGATACACAACTTAACATCACTGAACAGAGCACGCACGGTAGCGACGATTCTAACCAAACTTTTTGACGTCGAAAAGGCTTTTGACACCACTCATATTAACACCCCCAAGGAGCATTTTAAGGTCCTACGGCAATCCACCACAGACTGTCCTTCTCATCGTGAGCGTCTCCACTAACTTCAAATGTGGTAGTTAACAAGTGGGAAACAGTTACCACAGTTTACAAGTGAAAATTGGCTTGAGACACAGTCAAGTGATCCGACGGTCAATTTAATAAGAGACGAAATATCAGAAGGGCTCATATTAATAAAAGACTCGACTTGGCAGACAAACTGGTAGCAAATGAACGAATATCTATCAACAATGGGAGAGACCACCTATTTAATATGATAAAGATGCGAGCAGCCACAATGAACAGATATGGCAAAACCAGGATGATCAATGCTTTGCGGTCCACAAAGTTTTGCATGAAACAAAGCCGAAGTTGACCAGGGTTGTGTTCTTCCCTCCTTCTCTACTGAGCATATTGGTAAAAGACAAAAAAGCGACCTTAACTAAGTATTCAGTCCTTACACAAAGAAACGTGATACGAATCCTGTTTATCTTTTGGCCAAGTACTATTTCAAATGACCGTTGTCGAGATGCTGAAAGACTAACCAGTCCTTTGAAAGAAACCGGATAACATCACGTACACTGCAATCCACTGGTCACCAAAAACAAAAAGGTAGAGATCCAAAGATCCAAAAACAACTGACATCGGAAGCGAGAAAAAAAAGAACCCTGAACTACACCTGGGGTACCATTTAGAAGCTGGCACATAGTAGATGGGAGAAAGCACCTTCACTATTGCCCCACATAACAACTGCCAAAGCAGGAAGCAAGTAAGGTTGCATTAAGTTATCCTGTTATCCATGTCCTTTTCTTCATACAACTTTTTGATTTAAGTTCTTATTAGCAGTGCACCGTTAGTCAATGCTAATCTTTGGCGTCTATGCAGTGTCTGGAATTATGTCTGTACATTTGTGTTTGGAGGTATGGAAAAAACCTAATTCGCTACAAAGTAAGGTATACTGAAAAAAGTTAAAGTAAATTAGTAAACAAACAAAATACTCTTTTACTGAGGTGTGATAAATTCAATAATCACTGGTTCTCGACAGATGTATGAGAAAACAAAAAATATCTGTTATTTACTCAAGGTTGTCAAAATAACCAAGTCCACGAACATGACTGAACAATAAGTTATATAAAAATAAGCAGGAAATAATGCACGGTACTGCGTTCAAACCTGTTTCAACGGCTTTCATGCATGTCCATTGGACATCAACACTACCTTCTCAATCAAATCACTCGTTTAAATGAATCCTAGAGCCCAATTCAGTGCAAATATTGTTTTCTACATATTTTCTTGATAATTTAACCCTCACTCGTTAAATAAAATTTCAAAATCAAGGTTAGCTGGATGTCAAAATCTTCACGCTGCTTTTGAAAAGGTCTTGTACCGATTTATCCTTTTACCTCATGTATCGCGCATAATTGCTTTGTTATCGTTTTCCCTCTCCCTGGTATCCACTGTTTTCTTGTTAGTTAATTTTCCTTTTGTATTATCATGTCCCTATTGTTTTGTTTCATAGTGATGTGTAATTGGTAACACCTCTATAGCGTCCTTTAGATCTTGAGTAGATTATTTAGTTGAGGTTTTCAGGTTGTGTTTTTAAAATAAGAATCTTTCGATTGATAACGATGAAGTATTAAATGGAATATATTTCTCATCCCAACTGCAAAGATTATATATTTACGGAGCGCTTTCATTGCTTAAATACAGGATTGTTTACATCATAAATTCCTATAGTCTCCTTGGGAAAATCTGCGGCCAAAAATCGCGAATGTTTCAGGTAGTACTTCGCTCTGGTTTGTGCCTCCAGTTACATCAATACTTCGCAATAGCACTTACTTTCCGTGAAAACTAAAAGTTTTCAGCAAATGACACAAAAACAAAATAACTAAACATCTGTGGGGCAGAAAATCTATCATGATAAATTACAGCTTTCTCTCCGTCGTACAAATAAAACGACGAATTATAGAGAAAAATTGATGATAAAATAGTTACATGCAATATACAAACATATATACATACTCTAAAGGAAAACCAGTACAGAAAGACGCGTCGAGACGAAAAACAAAATTTTTGTTGGAGGGAAGTGGAAAGGGGCCAGATCACCGTCACATTTCAGTGATCACTTTAAGCTCACAAGGCAATACTCTTCTTCCCGTTTCTTCGATTTCCAGTATATGTTGTCATCAGCACAGAAACAACATCAGTTGAGGAAACGGAATACACAATACAAATATAAGATCACCACATCGGAAATAACAGGACGTTTAGCTGTTAAGCAAGTAAGTGGACAACTCCAGTATGTTCGCTTGAACATACTTTGACACAAAAACAATGGTCGTAAGCTCTTTGAGGTTATGCTTGGACTTCATAATTTAACGTGTGCAGCATGTTTGTTCAGCACCGCAACCTCCTACAAGCTATGATGAAAGGTTACCTGTCATATTCAAATACTTCGGATACTTTAACGAAATATACCTAAAGGTACTAACATTTCTTTACTCCGCATATTTAATAGGTTTATATGCAAAATCTTAACCTTTTACAGTGCTAAGTCTTTCCTTAGTATTGTCAATACTTAGCAAATATTTTTATTCCTGGTGAGATAAATTTTAAACAATACCTGTTCTGTATGTTATGCTATAGGGATATTTTACTTTGGCAATAATCAGCCACCTCATGCCTGTTTTGGGCTACTAATGTTTACAGTTTTCATATTAACATGCAATGCATACAAGTTATTTTAATATTGTCATGTGCCACGACAATGTAAAGTACTTTTGCCTTAACGCATTTCCTCGTCTGTAATGCAAGTTTACATAAAATCCACATTCTTGCTCATGGTAATCTACTAATGCAGCCATCTCCAGCTGTTGAAGCTATACAATTTTATTTATAAAATAAATAGATGGTAGCCAGCTGAACGGTCAAAGCATGAAATCAGAGATGGGAAAAGGTGACGTTCTATCGTCATACTTAAAAAGGGTCTGTGAAAAGGACGGGTCTTGTATGAAGTGCTTCTCTATTTACATCAAATGTTATGACTAGCACTTTGCTAAAATTGTCTTCATAACAGCAGGCGCAGTGCTCCGGATTTGAACCAACATAGTGTTGGCAAGATTCAAAACAAGCTATTACCACCTCACGTTTGCATGAAAATTTACACACTGTGACGTGCATTCTGCCAATAGCTTAAAACTTCTAAACAGACAAGCCTGGTACAGAAAGATGATTGATATGAACTGTGACAGTTCAGCAGGTTGCAAGACAAGACAGCATCTGAAAGGTAAAAGATAAAAACTTATATTACATTTTCATACTTAAAAAACACTACTTAAATAAAACATATAGCTTCAATATTCTTCATAATCCATTGCTGCGTGAAAGTTCGACTAAGTCAAAAACAAACACATTACAGGGCTAAGCTAATGTGAAAATGATCACAAAAATACCCTCAACGATTGCAAATGTTCTTTTGGGTGGCATCCATTAAGTGCGTCCCAAGAGTGGAGGTTACCTAAGAGGGGCATAATCCGTATGTCGGGTGGAAAATGTGTTACACGTAAATTCAAAGCAATTAAAACATTACAGGGGGGGGGGGTAGTAGTATTGCATTGGGCAATTCTTACTCGGTAACACGCTAAAGATAGCTGAAGAGTTAAAAGATCATAATTCTTGTAAAAATCACCTGACCGATTTGGATCAAAATGAAAATGACGCTCACATTGTTCAGTGATATAAGTTAGCATAATCACATGAATTGCTAAAAAATACAAAATCGTCTATTAATAACAGCTACCTTTATTAAGTTGTGGTGTGAACAATATAGTGTAAGTACGCAAGCGGATGTTATCAAGAGTGCGAGGTACCTACAACACGAAAAGGTAATCTGCCACAAACAGCAGCCATAAAAAAATAAGAAAATCACGATGAATCACAAGTATCGTTGGAATGAATTCACTGGATACTGTAAGTAAACGTCAACATGAGCTATCTATGCCATTCTTACAGAATTTTCGTGGTCTGCTATTTGGATACATCAAATATTTTCTGAGGTGTCTAAAGCAACACCGAAACACGAATATACTGCAACAATACCATTACAACGTAGAATAAGTTATTGAAAAAAAGTGGAAAAAACCCCAAAACCTAAACCCACAAAACAGTTACAAGTCATAAGTCACTGATGTTATTACTCTTCGATACCCATATAAACTCGTTACCTTAAGTCACGTCTTCCTCTTCCTCTGGGCCCCAAATACGGACACTGCCATCATCACTCGCTGACGCAAGCATATTATTGATACCTGAATTCCAATGCACACAGTTTATAGTTCGTGTATGGCCATGTAACGAAGCAATTGGGGTATCCATTCTCCGATGCCATACGTACAAGGTATTATCTAAAGAGGGTAAAAAAAAGTATATGAATGTTGATACTGTGAGGTGGTCCCACTAATAAAAGGTATGCAACTAGTGAAAAGCAATTACACCACATGCCGTTGCCAGGCAAATCAAAAAGCTTTACCTTCACACCACAGCCTTTTTTATTTACAATAGAAGCTTTGCCAACTGCCCAGTTAATGAAACTTTTTGGTGCTTGTGAGCCAGTTGAAGGTTTGAAGAGCAGTGACTCAGTAGTTGGTGCAGTTATCCTACAAGTATGAGATTCCGGGTTCGATTCCCTGTGCAGGAAAAGCTTTCAAATCTCAAAAAATCTATTGACTGGCTTGAGGAAGTGCACCCGGCTATAATTTTTTCACTGCTCCAATTAATACCTTTTGATAGAGCATCGTCTGAGCTCAGGAAATGGAAAAAGGACGTCGCCACCAACTTACCAAAACCCTAAACAAACCAGGGCGAAGCAGATGAATTTTCATACACCAAAAACTGGATTGAAATAACATTCGAGAATTCTTACAGCATTTTATTTTAGCTGATAAATATCTGGTATTGTCTATGATCAATCTACAATCAAATGCCTTTCGCACAAAAGCCAAGATACGTGCAATTTCGCACAATTTCGGAAAATCCTATAAGGCTCAATACCGGTTGTGAGTTTTCACCCATTACCCACCAATTATTTTAGATTTTTAAGCAAATATTAAAATACGACTTGTTATAGTTACCCGAAAAGGTAAAAACAGGAAAATTATACTAAGATATACTAAAATTCAGATAATGCCCACACTCTCAACACTGACCAACGTCACAAGGAATATTTCAAACTTCACATGGTTTTTATTTTTAAACAAAATATTTACCTATTTTAATCGCCCAAATTACTCAAGACGTTTTAACAGCTTTGACCAGCTTAAAAGCTCTGGATTTTCCCATATTTTATTACGCACAGAACACGTAATAGGTTGTTCTTATCCTTAGTTACTATTCCGTTAATTAAAAAATTCATGGTCTTATTAGATACGTCAGTAGCTAAAACACCAATAGTTTCAAGGCTTAAACAAACATAATAAACCCTACACTTTCTTGAAAGTTTAACAAGCAACTGTTTCTAAGGTCTTGCTTCACGGTCAACAATAACCATAACAACAACAGCAGCAATAATAATAATAATAATAATAATAATAATAATAATAATAATAATAACAACATGGCTTTTTGTGCCTATTCATTGTTGTTTTTGTCACCAAACAGGGCAATAACAAATATCCAGTCTGAATTCAATGCTGCAATATTAGACTTAGTACTTGTACTAGGATATCTTTCCATGTATTGTTAGCTATCAGACCAGGAGTGGGGAGTGCTGTGGTCATAAGTTGTTGTCATACAACAACAACCGCTTGAGCAATGTGCCTTTCCTCACTGGTTGTGGGGTGGCACTTGCAAGGTTGAAGTGATGTTGCCATTTTGATTTGGTTTCTATTTATCTCACTCTTATGGCTGCAGTACATGTGCCTGCATTCAACTTACCTGGCTTGTTGCTGGGCGCTGAATGTGGGTTTTTCACCCAACCACCAATAAATGGTGTGTAACCACTCGATAATAATAATAATAAACGTTCTGGGTATTACGATAAACTGCATCCAGTTGTGGAGTTTCGACGTGGGCGAATGAGGTTACCCTTTGCCACAACTACTTCCAGGTCACCTTGGGCAAGATGTAGCACCTGTTAGCCTACTCCGACACCTTGAAATACCGGGTTGACGACCAACGGAGTTAAGTCTGTTTATCTGCGTGACCTCGAAATTCCAGGTGGCATCTGGCGCAGAATAGTCAGCCACCTTGGCAATAAGGTTAAAATGTAACCCCCATTTTTATGGAAACCAGAAGAAACAGATCATGCCGCATCCGCCATCGCGCGGATAACCAAGGGTTCCTCGGTAGGAAACCAGGCTGGGGTGTTCGAAAAATCTGCTACTGGAATGAATCCCTCTAAAAATGAACTACAATGTAATCAGAACCAGGATCCCCCTAACCCTGAACCTGTAGTGATTCCAACACCATCAACTCAAATGGCAAAAAGACATAAATGTTCCATAGAGGATTATAAAAACGTATTACGAGCATTTTATACAGCCCAAAGGAGGCCCACAAGAAAATAAACGGAACAGACTTATGTCGAGTGGAGGAAAATAGTAGGCAATGACTTTCAAAAGAATTTTGATAGTAATAAACTTGCAAATGTGCGCAGAGACATATTCAAGTACAAAAGACTGAATGACGCGCAAATTGACCAACTTCGAAATGATAACAGGCAAGTTGATGATAGTGTTGTGGAAGAACAAGCTATAGATGCAAATGCAGAAGCTATTGTGAGAGTTGTCAGGATGAATGAAAATGAGATAGAAAATATGATTAACACGGTTGGAAATGAAGAACAGGATCAGAACAATAACAATGATAAGCCTGAGATAGATGACTTTTCAGAAAACAACAGAGCCAAGATTGCGGAAGCACGTGACGACATCATTAGGGAACTAAGTAAAACTGAATTTACAAAAATGGAGGATAGAGAATCACTACCTAAAATTGCTGCAAACTCAAAAGCTAAAAAGATGATTAAACTTTATATTGCTGCTTTAAGTGAAATCATCAATGAAACCGAAACCAGTATTTGCAATGTTAACAATCTTATATATTCAACTGCTAGAGCTGGCACTGGCCAAATAGGTGTAAAAGTAAAGAAAAAATGGTAAAAAACACACTAATAAGGCCCCTACGAGGATGGTAAAAATTCAAAAGGAAATTGAATCTCTGCGGGCAGAGATCTCAATTTTAGATAAAATCCCAAAAGGAACGCCTTTTAAAACTAGGAAAAGTAGGAAAGTTAAGAAAAAATATCGATTTACGGACGAAGCATCTATTGCAGAAATCAAAGAAACGCTGAAACAACAAAAATACACGTTAAAGCACAACGATTGAGGAGGTTTGATAAGAGAAATAAGTTCTACCGTCAAAATAAAATTTTCAAAACCGATGCCAAAAAGTTTTATAGGGAAATAGGGATAGGTCAAATTGAGATTAAGGAACCCCAAAAGGTGAGGGTGTTGAAGAGTTCTGGAATAAGATCTGGGGCGAGGAAAAACTCTTTAACAAAGAAGCAACCTGCATAGAAAGGGAGGAAGAACGAGTGAGGGAAGTTGAAGAACAGGATTGGGTGGCTATTACTAAGGATGAAGTCCAGGCTGCATTAAGTAAATCTAAGAAGTGGAAGTCCCCTGGCATCGACAAAATTCAGAATTTTTGGTTAAACTCACTAGTACCTTCACACGTAAAATTAGCACATCTCTCAATGACATCATGGAGAAACCTGAAGATGCAGCGGAATGGCTAGCTGAAGGCTTACGTTATCTTTTACCTAAATCTGATGACACTAAAAACCCTAAAAATTATCGCCTTATTACTTGTCTTACAACCACATACAAGCTATTAACCTCAATCATTACGGAAAGAATGTACAACTTTTTAGAAACAAATTCCATCCTACCACAGGAGCAAAAAGGATGTCGAAGGAACTCATACGGATGCAAGGGCTAACTATTGATCAGCCGAATGATACTCGAAAATTGTAGAAAAGGAAAAAGAAGCCTTAGTACTGCTTGGATTGGCTACCGCAAAGCCTTTGATAGTGTTCCACACGACTGGATCTTAAGAAGACTTGACATATATAACATTTCTCCTTATATGTCAAACTTTGTCGGGCACAGTATGGGGAAATGGAAAGCACGACTTCTTTCACACGACAATGGAGTAGCAGAGTCTAATTTTATTCGTATCAAGCGTGGCATTTTTCAAGCAGACTCTCTATCTCCACTTTTTTTGTGTGTCACTGATTCCTCTTTCAAACGAGCTTAACAACACCGGCTCAGG